>MU090441.1:0-21717 GCA_014858505.1 Corymbia citriodora subsp. variegata | reverse complement strand
CTTGAGGTACACATAAGCGATGACTTCCAATTTGAGGCATGATTTCCAATTTGATCAAGAACTCACATTGCCATCATCACTGGAATTGTGAGCGATGACTCCATGTGCAATTTCCTCGTCAAAAATTGCAAATGCAGAATGAACCTTCTTTAGTTCCTGCCACTTGAGGTACACATAAGCAATCAGGAAGTTGCTTTTTGAAGGCCCTAGCGAGTTTTCGTGTGAAAAGTTCACGTTAGTGCTCGACACGTTTATATTCTTTGTTCCATGTTGATGAATTGTATTGCTAACATGAATTTAGCTTGCTCCTGGTCATTCTGGTATCAAAAATGGTGGTTCAAAGAGCTTGGCTGAAGCAGTACAAGTGCCCGGAATCTGCTATTGACGTTTTTATGGTCATACGCCTACTAAGGTTCATAAATACCGACCTAAAAAAAGTCCATAGAATAGAGATTGGTATATTTCGAATGAAGAGACTCGAGGGAGGAGAGTACCATGAAGATGCGACACGAATCTAGACCCATAAAAAACTTTACAGGAAATCATAGACTAATACGGGGAAATTTCAGTATTCGAAATTCAAGCACAAATTATGACTGTGAGTATGCCAAATTTCCTGTTATTTGCAGATCTTATTAGGTCATCATTTTTCTTTTCATTAGTTTCGTAAATCCATAAAACATCATTTTTCACAATCCTCAACAATGAATCCAAACGATCCAATCCTATCAATGATCTTTTTCCTCCTTTCGTGGAAGATATGAATATTTGTATCCGGATAAAGTGAACAAAAATTTGACCCTCTCGTCTTTTTGGCTAAAACCATGGTGGACGAAGTATGGATATAGCCCAACACGCCCTATTGATGGGTTCTTGCCAGGTTGAACATCAAGCAAGCCATCACAAAGCACCTAAGGATATCCCTAATAATCAAGATAAAATTCAGAATATGATAAAATATATCATATCTTGTGTGTCGAATTACATGAGGCATACAGTTTGGATAAATATATTCCATTGGGGAGGTCGAATGGAGGTGGATGAGATTTTTCATATCCATGGTATATCTCTCGAATAACAAATTTCTTAAATTAATGAAATTAAAAAAATTGTAATATAGATAATATTTGAATTCTAATATAAAAAGAAAATTCAAAATAACAAAAAAAGTAAGAACAATTTTTGTTTCCATCTATTCCTATATATATAGTATTTATATTAATACATATTTTAGGTATATTAGGATAATTTGGTATTTAATGAATTTTATTAAGGAATGATGGATGGGAATAAAGAAGAAATTAGAAAAGAGAGGGAAAATAAAAATAATAATAAGTAAATACAAGTGAAGTACGCAAGAGAGTTGAAGTAATATGCTTTTTGGAATCGCGAAAGTAAATGAACATATCTTCTCTCTCTTGTCATAATCGAACCTAGGTCTTTGGAATATTGAGCTCTTGCAATTCACCAAACAATTATATAGCAAAATCCTTGAATTTTGAATCCTATCCTATAAAATCCAATGTTGCGTTTGGCAGTTAAGATAAAATTCATTTTTATCATATCATGCATTTGGTGCATGTTCAAGACTAGATAAAATCAAATATAAGAGAAATATAGCCTGAATAAAAGTAGCCCATGAAGAGGTGAGATAAAGGTCGATGGAATCTCTATTTTTCTTGAATAAAAAACTTTTTAAATTGATAAACTTAAAATTAAATTTTAATATAAATAATATTTTAATTCTAATATAATAAATTCAAAATAACAAAAAATAACGATTTAGTTTTTAAATTTAATCTTATTTTTATATATTCGAATTTAGTCATATCTATAAATATAAATATATATCTATGGAGAAGTATCCTAAATATCTCTAACAATATTTGTTACATATTTTAGGTATTTTATTATTTTAGGCATACTATTTTTATTTGTAAAATTTTACATTCATTTGTATTGATTTTCCATTCATGCCAAACAATCTACATGATATGATGTGTCTTTGGATTTAATCATATCCTATCCAATCCTATTTTGGTTAAAAATCCATACGATTGAAGAAGGTTGCCTAAGTAAATTTATAAATTATGGAAACAAAGAATATGAAACGGGCAAGGTTAATCCTCTCGACAACAATTACTCCATTTGCCAATTTGCAGTTAAAGCTCCAGATTTCTCTACAATGGTTTGAAAACAACATTGCCCATTCCTTCAACCCGAATTACAGAACGAACAGAACCCCCAAGAGAAAAACAGAGAGAAAATAGGAAGCAAAACGTCGAATCGCCAATTGGCTCCTAAAGTTCTCTTGTTGTTCATAATGTCCATGAGTTCGAACCCAGTGAGCTCAATAACATGTAAAGAGGCCTTGGGATATGCAGCTCCCTGTAAAAAATATGCTGTGGACGCAGCTCCGTTTCCACCCAGTCCCGAGTGTTGTTCGGGCGTGCACTTCTTGGCGCAAGTCATGGTCTATGACAACGATGGACGCAAGGTTCTGTGCAAATGTTACCAGGACATTCCACCTTCTGTAGGGGTCAAGTCCGAGCTTACCCAAAAGATCATTCGGTATTGCGAACCTTATCTCTACTTCCCAACTGACCCTGGTGTTGACTGCAACAGGTGAAAACTTTTTATCTCTTTATGGTAACTCTTGATTGCCTCATTCACGTTACCTAGCCACAAGTTTTCTCTGTATGAGATGAGATGATATCGATTCGATATGATATCCCAAGATTTGTCCACACAAAATTCCATGTTTGTGCATCACCTCCTTCATGTACATATGGAATGGTCTAACTCTGAAATTTACTCCACTGTAGCAACAAACAAATCATATGCTTCAATTGTAACTGACAATAGGACCGTCTATCTTGCCCTCCTTTCTAGCATGGATTTATTTGGTGATGACATGAACGCTCTATTAGTATTCGTATCATCTTCTTCTTCTTTTTTAAGAATAAGAACCGGAACAGAAGTTGTTCTTTGGCAAATTCGATGGAGCGAAATGAGGATTATGATTGTATGTACCTAATTGACTACTGAGCACTTTCGGATTATGATGACTGTCCCATCACCAGTAAAATGCATCTTTTCCATAGAAGTCATACACATTCATAGATGCAGACACGGTTAGCATGTCGTGCCATGTGTGTTATATGCTATGATTCGATGTTCATCCATTTGTTAGTTACGGAAGACCTTCCATTCACTGTCTATGATAATCGATCAATTGATGCTCGGATATACACTCATTTTTCCTTTCTTTGTTTCCTTGATTGAAGCGTCTGAAGGAGTAAATCTTCACATGGGTCTTGATTTTCAAATCAAGAAGTTCGAGGAGACACCAGAGTTTGATGCATTGCATTGCCGATGTCTTTACTATATTTTCATGTAACAATCCAATAAGCAATGGGAATGAAGGTTTCGAAAATTTCTTACTTTTTTGGCATTGTATTTCCTTTCCGATAATTAATATGCTATCTCCCTCCGTGGACTTCCCCTCGTTAAAGGAACACAAACTAAATATTGGACGCAAGTTCGGGGAGCAACCTATTAAAACGGGAAGCTTATAAAACAAAAAAGGGATTAGTGTATCAATCTCAAAACTTTTTATCAAAATGCAATTGAATCATAAAATTTTCAAAAAATACAATTGAGTTCTCAAACTTATCAAATCGGTGCGATTAAATCATTTCGTTAATTTCGTCCCGTTTAAATAATGTAAAATAATGACATTGTTTTTTTATTACTTTAGTAAAACACCTGCCAGTGATGCGCCTACTTAGTGCCAAATTAGGAAAAAAATTTAAAAAGAAAAAGATGACGAGATAAATTTTAAAAAAAAAAACAAAGAAAAAGATGAAGAAAAAGAAGTTAGGATTTCAGGCCGCATACGTATCTCCCTCGACCGCATGCTTCTCTTCGAATTCAAGCCGTACTCTTCACTCCCTCTTTCAATCCTTATTACCGGAACAATTCCCGCTGCAATAGGACTGGTTAAAGTCGACCAGTAACATTCGATAGACTCCATTACCATTAATTGTTCTCCATCTTCCCAACTGAACAATTCCCGGAAAACTTTCTCTATGCCACCAAGATGAAGAACTCTTGCCCCGAATCACTGTCAATCTCACTGCATTTCCAGAAAAACAAAGATTAATGGCCCTAGTTAATATGCTTGACTGCAACTCGTGTATCTCTCCAGTGACAACGTATGACAGAAATCTTATCCTCTCGTGATTAATCTTTTAGGAGTACATAATGGTTTCTTCTTTCCCATTACACCTACTAAATCTCAATGAATGCAATAATACTCTGAACAGCCAAAAGAAATCATCTTACCATGCTCTCAGGCATGGTCTCCTTTATTATTCCGCGTGATTTCACATTGACTTGATTTGCAAGGTCCTGATTAGCTTTCCAATGGATGCCCACATCACCTCTATTGATTTTCAGTTAGAGTTTACAACTGGATAATGTCCATATTTGTAAAATCAGAGCGTGTTATACATTAGTCTAGGCTAAAACAAACCACCTACTCAATTTTGGCATTCATTGAAATTTCAGCTGAGTTTGACGGAGGTTTCTCACGTTTAACTCAGCACGCTTTTGGTTGTAAATGCGTTTCCACCACTAAGCGTCGGTCCTATCTCGAACAAAAAAGAGTCTCACCATAAATGAGTTTGCAAATTTGCCCTATGCAATGTCAACTTATGACTAAAGCAAGGGAAAAAGATGAGATGAACGCCCACATGGATGCGGTAAGCATGCATCGAAATAGAGAGGGAAAAATGAAGACGCGACGACCAAAACTGAGAAGGCATAGCGAAATGAGGAGGAACCTTACTCGGTTCAAGATTGCTTTTGCATCAAGGTCTATAAATAAGGACCTTGTTCGGTTCCAGCCATCTTGCACAAGAACCCCTCATCATATCATGTTTCCCTTTTCAATTTTTTAATTTTGATGTCATGTCTATTGCTGGCTTCATCCCAAGGTGTATCGAGCTCCGTTCAACTAGTGAAGGGTCTCTCATGGTCCTTCTTCAAGAAGACCTGCTCAGAGGTCGAGTCCATCATCAAGGAGCACCTCAAGAAGGTGTTCCAGGATGATATTAGTCAGCTGCAGGGCTCCTACGTCTCCATTTCTACGACTGCTTTGTTCAGGTAGGTTGCTAATGATTAACTGTTTACATCCTACTCGGTTCACACTTATTTTTGACAACTGAATGAATGATGCAGGGATGCCATGCTTCGGTGTTGTTGGATGGATCGGCGAGTGAAGCAAGCAGGACGCCCCACCGAATCCGAACTTGAGACGAACAACACTCAAGATCATCAATGACCTCCGCAACCTCATGGAGAAGAAGTGTGGTCGTCGAGTAGTCTCTTTTGCCGACATTGCCACCATCGCCGCTCGAGATTCCATTTTCCTAGTAAGCCCACTTCAGCCAATTTTGATTATAAGCTCCTGTTCTTTCAAGTTGGATTTCTTTTTCGGAGATTAATTGGATTATCGAACTAATCCACCATATCCTTATACGTTCTCATAGACTTTTCGGGGATTTTATAGTATATGTTCCCCCTATGTCAAAACTAGGAGTGTCAATGGGTCGGGTCGGGTCTTGATGTTACCAGACCTGACCCAAACAAGAAGACTCGTGTGTTTTGGTTCGACTCGACTCGATCCAACCCAAAAGGCATGAAACACGAAGAAGGAAAACAGGTCGGGTCGGGTTTCGAGCCAACAGGTCAAATTCAATTATACGCATGCCATCAAATCAAAAACTCATAGCATTCTCCATCATCCAACATCTAAAGCACAATAAAACATGAAAGTCCAGCATACATAATAAGCATAAACAACCAAGTGGACAAAGCACGTTGCGTGTTAATGCTTGTATTTTTTTTAATTAAATTTTAAAAAAGATAGGATCTAGAAAAGAAGAGAGAGAGAGAGAGGCAATTCAAAGTTGAAATTAAAAATGACTCAAAAAATCTTCAACCACAAACGAACCATCAATACTCCGATTGACTATGGAAGGGTACAAAAGAAAGGAAAAATTCCATAGCCACAAACAATCCTACACAACCGAAAGTAGCGAAATGAGATGATTTAAAGTGTCTATGGATTGATTTTCACACTTAAATTTTACGACAATCTGAAATTCGCGACATGTGAATTTTTCAACTTTGTTTTAAATGAAATGCTCGATGCTTTCACGTATTGATATTCACAATAAATTCACACGTAACTTTTTCACAATCATTTGAATATTTTGAGGGGAAAAAGACTTGCTTTACATCGAACCTCACAATGTTGCAAGCTACGAGTTCACAGTCCACGGGTTTTACACTCAAGAGCAAAGTGGGGGCAAAAAATCAAAGAAGAAAAGGGAGTGAAATAGCGACCGACTCCCAAAAGATCTTTGCTATTCGTCGTCGTTGCCGTCACCGAGATACTCGATTTCTTGACCCTCTACGATTGTCTCCAACGCCGTTTGTCCGAAACTCTCGCTGCGACCTGGCGGGACGAGAAGAGCCAGCGCCACCTCCATCCACGAACTCACCAATCCTTCGATTCCCTACGCCAAGTGGACAAAGCACGGTTGAAAGACAGGCCTCTGCTGACGGTCGATTGCCTTCTCAAGCTCTTTTGCTCTCTAGTTCTCTGCCTTTCAACTCTCAGTCTCTCTACTGTTTTTCCCCCGTTCTCTCTTCTGTTGGTTTTTTCTCTCTCGGATCCAAAAGCTTTGGCGAAGGTGAAGAAAACGTGTCAGCGGTTCATTGGCCGCATTCGAGGCGCAGTGACCACAGGCCTTGTCTCTCACTCTCCGCCCCCGCTCTCACTCGCCCTCTCTTTTTCCGACCCTCAATCCCTTTCTCTCCGCCCTCACTCTCAAATCCCTTTCTCTCCGCCCTCTTCGCGTTCAAGAGAAGGGTTTGGGTGAGATTTTGTTTATTTGTTCATAGGTCGAACAATGTTCTGGGCCTAACCCAACCCAAAAGATAGCTATTTACTTATTTTATAATTGTGACCTGAACATTATTAAAATTTGAAACATGTATCAAATTTGTTTCGTGTTCAGATCGTGTTCGGGTCATGTTCAGGTCGAGTCGAATCAGGTTTTTGGACAACCCTAATTAAAACATTCTACCGCTCCCCAATGATATCCCCTCAAGCCATAGATAATTGCGTCTATAAATAATGTGACCAAGGGATAGTTTATCGTGTGCAGTCGAGCGGACTTGAGTATGAGGTGCCGTTAGAAAAGCAAGACGGACTCGCTTTTGCGTCTGTAAACGAGACCACAAAGAATTTACCTTCACCAACTCAGAATGCCAGCCAAATTTTTCTGGCCTTGGCCAAGAAAAGCTTCGACACAACCAATGTAGTGGCACTCTCTGGAGCCCACAACATCAAGCTTGGGCACTGCGACGCCTTCACCAAGCGGCTCTACCCGACCCCAAACCCCACTATAGACAAGAACTTCGCCCGTGACCTCAAGGGTGTGTTCCCCACCACAAACTCCACCAACACCACAGTCCTGGACATCCGATCGCCCAACCAATTCAACAACATGTACTTTGTTAATTTGGTGAACCGCCAAGCCCTCTTCACCTCGGACCAAGATCTCTACGAGGACCCCATGACAAGGGACATCATCACTAGCTTCGCCAAGGACCTAGAATTGTTCTTCCAGAAGTTCGTCCTCGCAATGACGAAGATGGGGTAGCTCGCCATGTTAATTGGGACTGAAGGAGAAATCCAAGCCCACAACTTGGTCAAGAACTCCTAGAACGGCTTTCTCTTGAGGACCCCGCGTATTTAGCAGCGTGAATTGTCTCTTTGCTAGGATTGTTATAAGTTGATGGTACTCCTCCCTCCACGACCTATATGAAATAGATATAATAAACCATTTTATTATCAAATTTACTACAAGCATTCCATGAGCGAAAGCAGAGAACCTATCGTATTCTGCTATTGTAAACAAAACATCCCAACTATATGTTCATAGAGCATGAGTCATGTAGAACACCTTGCAAATCTCAAGAATTGTGACCTAAATATTATTAAGATTTGAAATATGAATAATATTTGTTTCGTGTTCGGGTCGTGTTCGAGTCGTATCTGAGTCAGGTCAAGTAAGGTTTTTGGACACCCCTAGTCAAAACATTCTACCACTCCCCAATAATATCCCCTCAAACCAAGATAATTGCGTCTCTAAATAATGTGACCAAGGGATAGTTTCCCGTGTGCAGTCGGGCAAACCTGAGTATGAGGTGCCGTTAGGAAGGTGAGACAGACTCGTTTCTGCGTCTATAAATGAGACCACAGAGAAATTACCTTCACCAACTCAAAATGCCAGCCAAATTCTTGCAGCCCTAGCTAAGAAAAGCTTCGACGCCACTAATGTAGTGGCACTCTCTAGAGCCCACAGCATCTAGCTTGGGTACTACGGCGCCTTCACTAAGTAGCTCTACCCGACCCTAGACCCCTCTATGGACAAGAACTCCACCTGTGACCTCAAGGGCGTGTACCTCGCCACAAACGCCACCAACACCACAATCCTAGACATCCGATCGCCCAACCGATTCGACAACAGGTACTTTGTCAATTTGGTGAACTGCCAAGCCCTCTTCACCTCGGACCAAGATTTGTACGAGGACCCCATGACGTGGGACATCGTCACTAGCTTTGCCAAGGACCTAGAATTGTTCTTCCAGAAGTTCGTCCTTGCGATGACAAAGATGGGGCAACTCACCGTGTTAACTGGGACCGAAGGAGAAATCCGAGCCAACTGCTCTGTCAGGAACCCCTAGAACGGCTTTCTCTTGAGGACCCCGTGTATTTAAAAGCATGAATTGTCTCTTTGCGATGATTGTTATAGGTTGATGGTACTCCTCCCTCCACGATCTATATGAAATAGATATAATAAACCATTTTATTATTAGATTTACCGCAAGCATTCCATGAGCGAAAGCAGTGAACCTATCGTATTCTGCCATTGTAAACAAAACATCCCAACTATATGTTCATAGGGCATGAGTCATGTAGAATATCTTGCAAATCTCAAGAATTGTGACTCGAACATTATTAAGATTTGAAACAAGTATCATATTTGTTTCGTGTTCAGGTTATGTTCAAGTCGTGTTCAAGTCGTATTCGGGTCGTGCTTGGGTCGTGCTCGGATCGTGTCTAAGTCGGGTCGAGTCAGGTTTTTGGACAACCTTAGTTAAAATATTCTACCACTCCCCAATAATATCCCCTAAAACCATAGATAATTGCGTCTGTAAATAATGTAACTAAGGGATAGTTTACCATGTGCAGTCGGGCGGACCTAAGTATGAGGTCCCATTAGGAAGGCGAGACAAACTCGCTTTTGCTTCTGTAAATGAGACCACAGAGAATTTACCTTCACCAACTCAAAATGCTAGCCAAATTCTTGCGGCCCTGACCAAGAAAAGCTTCGACACCATCGATGTAGTGGCACTCTCTAGAGCCCACAGCATCGGGCTTGGGCATTGCGGCGCCTTCACCAAGCGGCTCTACCCGACCCCAAACTCCACTATGGACAAGAATTTCACCTGTGACCTCAAGGGCGTGTGCCCCGCCACAAACTCCACCAACACCATAATCCTAGACATCAGATCGCCCAACCGATTCGACAACAAGTACTTTGTCAATTTGGTGAACCGCCAAAGCCTCTTCACCTCAGACCAAGATCTGTACGAGGACCCCACGACATGGGACATCGTCACTAGCTTTGCCAAGGACCTAGAATTGTTCTTCCAGAAGTTCGTCCTCACGATGACAAAGATGGGGCAACTCGCCGTGTTAACTATGACCAAAGGAGAAATCCGAGCCCACTACTCGGTCAGGAACTCCTAGAACAGCTTTCTTTTGAGGACCCCGTGTATTAAGCAGCGTGAATTGTCTCTTTGCTAGGATTGTTATAGGTTGATGGTGCTCCTCCCTCCACGATCTATATGAAACCGATATAATAAACCATTTTATTATCAAATTTATCCCTCAAGCATTCCATGAGCGAAAGTAGAGAACCTATCGTATTCTACCATTGTAAATAAAACATCCTAACTATATGTTCATAGGGCATGAGTCACGTAGAATATCTTGCAAATCTTAAGAATTGTGACCCGAACATTATTAAGATTTGAAACATGTTTCATATTTGTTTCGTGTTCGGGTTATGTTCGGATCGTGTTCGGGTTGTGTTCAGGTCGTGTTCAGGTCGTGTTTGAGTCATGCTTGGGTCGTGCTTGAGTCGTGCTTGGGTCGTGCTTGGGTCGTGCTCGGATCGTGTCTAAGTCAGGTCGAGTCAGGTTTTTGGACACCCCTAGTTAAAACATTCTACCACTCCCCAATAATATCCCCTAAAACCATAGATAATTGTGTCTGTAAATAATGTAACTAAGGGATAGTTTACCATGTGCAGTCGGGCGGACCTAAGTATGAGGTCCCATTAGGAAGGTGAGACAGACTCGCTTTTGCTTCTGTAAACGAGACCACAGAGAATTTACCTTCACCAACTCAAAATGCTAGCCAAATTCTTGCGGCCCTGACCAAGAAAAGCTTCGACACCATCGATGTAGTGGCACTCTCTAGAGCCCACAGCATCGGGCTTGGGCATTACGGCGCCTTCACCAAGCGGCTCTACCCGACCCCAAACCCCACTATGGACAAGAATTTCACCTGTGACCTCAAGGGCGTGTGCCCCGCCACAAACTCCACCAACACCATAATCCTAGACATCAGATCGCTCAACCGATTCGACAACAAGTACTTTGTCAATTTGGTGAACCGCCAAAGCCTCTTCACCTCAGACCAAGATCTGTACGAGGACCCCACGACATGGGACATCGTCACTAGCTTTGCCAAGGACCTGGAATTGTTCTTCCAGAAGTTCGTCCTCGCGATGACAAAGATGGGGCAACTCGCCATGTTAACTATGACCAAAGGAGAAATCCGAGCCCACTACTCGGTCAGGAACTCCTAGAACGGCTTTCTTTTGAGGGCCCCGTGTATTAAGCAACGTGAATTGTCTCTTTGCTAGGATTGTTATAGGTTGATGGTGCTCCTCCCTCCATGATCTATATGAAACCGATATAATAAACCATTTTGTTATCAAATTTACCGCAAGCATTCCATGAGCGAAAGTAGAGAACCTATCGTATTCTACCATTGTAAACAAAACATCCTAACTATATGTTCATAGGGCATGAGTCACGTAGAATATCTTGCAAATCTTAAGAATTGTGACCCGAACATTATTAAGATTTGAAACATGTTTCATATTTGTTTCGTGTTCAGGTTATGTTCGGATCGTGTTCGGGTTGTGTTCGGGTCGTGTTCAGGTCGTGCTTGAGTCGTGCTTGGGTCGTGCTTGGGTCATGCTTGGGTCGTGCTCGGATCGTGTCTAAGTCAGGTCGAGTCAGGTTTTTGGACACCCCTAGTTAAAACATTCTACCACTCCCAAATAATATCCCCTAAAACCATAGATAATTGCGTCTGTAAATAATGTGACTAAGGGATAGTTTACCGTGTGCAGTCGGGCGAACCTAAGTATGAGGTCCCATTAGGAAGGCGAGACAGACTCGCTTTTGCGTCTGTAAACGAGACCACAGAGAATTTACCTTCACCAACTCAAAATGCTAGCCAAATTCTTGCAGCCCTAACCAAGAAAAGCTTCGACGCCATCAATGTAGTGGCACTCTCTAGAGCCCACAGCATCGGGCTTGGGCATTGCGACGCCTTCACCAAGCGGCTCTACCCAACCCCAGACCCCACTATGGACAAGAATTTCACCAGTGACCTCAAGGGTGTGTGCCCCGCCACAAACTCCACCAACACCATAGTCCTGGACATCCGATCACCCAACCGATTCGATAAAAGGTACTTTGTCAATTTGGTGAACCGTCAAGCCCTCTTCACCTCGAACCAAGATTTGTACAAGGACCCCACAACGTGGGACATCGTCACTAACTTTGCCAAGGACCTGGAATTGTTCTTCCAGAAGTTCGTCCTCGCGATAACGAAGATGGTGCAACTCGACGTATTAACTGGGACTGAAGGAGAAATCTGAGCCCACTACTCAGTTAGGAACTCATAGAACGGCTTTCTCTTTAGGACCCCGCGTATTTAGCAGCGTGAATTGTCTCTTTGCTAGGATTGTTATAGGTTGAGTACTCCTCCCTCCGCGACCTATATGAAACAGATATAATAAACCATTTTATTATCAAATTTGCCACAAGCATTCCATGAGCGAAAGCGGAGAACCTATCGTATTTTGCCATTGTAAACAAAACATCCCAACTATATGTTCATAGGGCATGAGTCATGTAGAACATCTTGCAAATCTCAAGAATTGTGACCCTAACATTATTAAGATTTGAAAAATGTATCATACTTGTTTCGTGTACAGGTCGTGTTCGGGTCGTGTTCAGGTCGTGCTCAAATCGTGTCTAAGTCGAGTCGAGTCAGGTTTTTGGACACCCCTAGTTAAAACATTCCACCACTCCCCAATAATATCCCCTGAAACCATAGATAATTGCGTCTATAAATAATGTGACCAAGGGATAGTTTACCGTGTACAGTTGAGCGGACTTGAGTATGAGGTGCCGTTAGGAAGGCAAGACAGACTTGCTTTTGCGTCTATAAACGAGACCACAGAGAATTTACCTTCACCAACTCAGAATGCCAACCAAATTCTTGCTGCTCTGGCCAAGAAAAGCTTTCGACACCACCGATGTAGTGGCACTCTTTGGAGCTCACAGCATTAGGCTTGGGCACTGTGGCGCCTTCACCAAGCGGCTCTACCCAACCCCAGACCCCCCTATGGACAAGAACTTCGCCCGTGACCTCAAGGGCGTGTGCCCCGCCACAAACTCCACCAACACCATAGTCTTGGACATTCGATCGCCCAACCGATTCGACAATAGGTATTTTGTCAATTTGGTGAACCACCAAGGCCTCTTCACCTCAAACCAAGATTTGTACAAGGACCCCACGACCTGGGACATCGTCACTAGCTTTGCCAAAGACCTAGAATTGTTCTTCCAGAAGTTCGTCCTCGTGATAACGAAGATGGGGCAGCTCAACATGTTAGCTGGGACCGAAGGAGAAATCCGAGCCCACTGCTCGGTCAAGAACTCCTAGAACGGCTTTCTCTTGAGGACCCCGCGTATTTAGCAGCGTGAATTGTCTCTTTGCTAGGATTGTTATTGGTTGACGGTACTCCTCCCTCCACGACCTATATGAAACTGATATAATAAACCATTTTATTATCAGATTTACTGCAAGCATTCCATGAGCGAAAGCAAAGAACCTTTCGTATTCTGCCATTGTAAACAAAACATCCCAACTATATGCTCATAGGGCATGAGTCATGTAGAAAATGTTGCAAATCTCAAGAATTGTGACCTAAACATTATTGAGATTCGAAACATGTATCATATTTGTTTCGTGTTTAGATCGTACTCGAATCGTGTCTGAGTCAAGTCGAGTCAGGTTTTTGGACACCTCTAGTTAAAACATTCTACCACTCCCCAATAATATCCCTTGAAACCATAGAGAATTGCGTCTATAAATAATGTGACCAATGGATAGTTTACCGTGTGCAGTCAGGCGGACTTGAGTATGAGGTGCCGTTAGGAAGGCAAGACGGACTCGCTTCTGCGTCTATAAACGAGACCACAGAGAATTTACCTTCACCAACTCAGAATGCTAGCCAAATTCTTGCGGCCCTGGCCAACAAAAGTTTTGACACTACTGATGTAGTGGCACTCTCTAGAGCCCACGGCATCGAGCTTGGGCATTGCGGCGCCTTCACCAAGCGACTTTACCCGACCCCAGACCCCACTATGGACAAGAACTTCGCCAGTGACCTCAAGGGCATGTGCCCCGCCACAAACTCCACCAACACCACAGTCTTAGACATCCGATCACCCAACCGATTTGACAACCGGTACTTTGTTAATTTGGTGAACCGCCAAAGCCTCTTCACCTCGGACCAAGATCTGTACGAGGACCCCACGACATGGGACATCGTCACTAGCTTTGCTAAGGACCTAGAATTGTTCTTCCAGAAATTTGTCCTCGTGATGATGAAGATGGGGCAACTCGGCATGTTAATTGGGACCGAAGGAGAAATCCGAGCCCACTACTCAGTCAGGAACTCCTAAAACGGCTTTCTCTTGAGGATCCCGTGTATTTAGCAGCGTGAATTGTCTCTTTGCTAGAATTGTTATAGGTTGAGGGTACTCCTCCCTCCACGACCTATATGAAACAGATATAATAAACCATTTTATTATCAGATTTACCGCAAGCATTCCATGAGCGAAAGCAAAGAACCTATCGTATTCTGCCATTGTAAACAAAACATCCCAACTAGAACATATAGGGCATGAGTCATGTAGAACATCTTGCAAATCTCAAGAATCGATTAGATTTGGGCTTTCCAACTATTGCAAAGATCCCTAACACTAACCAATTTACATGAGATTTGGTAAAGTATAATAATTAATCTCCTTTTTCTGTTCTAACAATTTCATAACATGTCGAATGACCATCTTAATATTGGGAATTAACAATCGCAGTTAATCCCTCCATGTAGATCAGACCACTTTAATCCTCTGAAAATTTGGAAATCTCAAAATACCGCATCACCGTTTCATCTGGTGGAATGTGCCAGTTCCTGACATCAATACAGACCCAAAACTTTAAAAAGTAAAAAAAAAAAACAATTGTATTCACCCTTCTATATACTGTAATACCTTTCCATCTACTGCGGGATTTTGCTCGTGATTTGGTCAATGAGTTTTCACGATTCCATGAAGAAAAAGTATATTACGCCAATCGCTCGCTGCCCACCGGCCGTATGCCAATCGCTCGCCGCTTGCCTACTGCCCGCCAACCGCACACCGATCGCCCGCCGATCGCCTATTGGTCGCCCGCCGCCCGCCGACCGTACACCAGTCGCTCGCCACCTACCCACCGCCCGCCGTTCACCTGCCACCTACCGGTTGCCCACCCCTTGCCCCCCAATCGCCCGCACACGACCCGTCGATCACTCATCGCCCACTACATGTCGCTCGCCACTGCCCCTCTCATTACTGCCGCTACTTGGGAAAATGAAATCTTTTTTATTATCAAACGAATTTATATTCCAAGAATAATTTTTTTTTGTCATTATCAAATGCAATTTTTCTCGGAAACTCATTTAGAAATAGATATAAAAAAATCTATTTTTCTTTCAAAAATGTTATCATTCGCGCCCTAATCATAATCCCATCCGTTCCCTTCCATCGAAGAAAAGGTAAACGACCTAGTTCAATTGGTAGGAGTCTCTAAATCCCATCCATTCATTGTATGTTCCTCATGTGCCACTACCCATTCAGATCCATTGTATGTCCCATCCCTTCCATCAAGTTTCTGATTCTAAGAACCATTGATGAGGACTACCGTACCTTCGAAACTCTCGCTCAAGGTGGAGAGGAAGAACTTGAAAGCGTAGAAAGGGGGCAAGAAGAGGCAGAGAGAAAAAAAAGTGAAAGGAGTCACCAGGTTCAGGAACTTGTGGATCACTTGCTGCCTGCCTGTGGGGGAGTTCCCGAGAAGAGAGGGCGAGAAATGATGATATGAGAGCGAGAGACGAGCGAGGAGAAGGTGGAGGGACCAGGGATGCAGCTTCTGCACGGGATGCAGCTTCTGCACGGGGCGAACACGCCACGTACGCATCTGTTGCTCCACTTGAACACCTGCGCACGGTCACACTTGTCTCTTCTGTCCCTTTATCCTTTTCCTTTAGTTTGTTTTGTCCACCGTCTTGACCACCTGCACCCACTGATTGTCCTCACTTCAATTGCACGTTATCCAGTCTATGCCAGCTAGACTTGAGGCTTAGATAAGAACCCTGTGCTCGTCAAATGAATCCGCTTCCTTTGTAAAACAAAGTGGGGTCTCTAGACAATTCCTTCTCGAGTGGATTCTACGCGTTAACATTCTTCCGACCTGTCCACCGGACAAATGAATGAATTGGATTTCCAACCGGACGCTGCTGTATTGAGGAGCTCTTTCAGCGATGTCGGTACCTTAAAGGCATTGGTCATGACTTGCTATTGAAGGTTCTACGGTGGCTGGAAGTCCTCTAACTGATCGAGAATTTACGCGTGACATAGAAGCGTTCACACCAAAAAATGGCTAAGTCCTTACAATCATCATGACACCAATTTGAATAAGTATAGAGCTTGATGTTAAGTTAGATTTAATTATCGGGCCACTTGTTGATGAACATAATAATGTATTGCTGATCATAAAATAAAGCCATCAACACATGATGGTGAACGGTCAATAGACATATTAATTGGATGCTGAAACCAACACACGGCCGATGTTAAAATGAATTTGGCTGAGCGCTAGAGCAGGGAAATAAAGAAAGAAGATGAAGTTGAAATGTCCAAGACAAAAATACGGAACTCAATCGCATGTAGCGAGTTGTAACTCACTTGTGGAGAAGGTCAACATGCGACCATGAGACCTAAAGTTAGAGAAATGCAATTGTAACCATCAACTTCAGTTTATAACAGATACTGCGTAACTGTTGTAAAATGATATGCACGATCATCAATACAAATTCCTATCGTATTTACAGTTTATCAATACATTTTCAGTTTCCAGTTACTTGCATTTCTTTCTTTAAGCTTATTGCTTATTCAATTCCCGTTTGAATTGCCACTCAACCCGCTTTATAAAAAGTAAAAAAAATCAATCTTGGATGAAGGGTATCACACTAATTAGGACAGATGTCGATTTCTGGGAAACAAAGATACGAAGGTCATCAGGGTGTTGGGCGATATGAGTGAATCAGGTAAGGGGATTACATCTTGAGAGTTTCCGCTCCATTTGGGGACCACAGAAACAAGTCAATATCAGGGTTGGCTCGTGCTCACCCATTTCCACGTTACTTTTGACTAATCGGAGAAATCTACGTAGGGAGTTGATGTATTGTCAAGGATCGACTTGGCAACTTGGGGACCATTCCCATATCTTGCATTCTCCCAATTTTGCAGCTTATGTGATCATTTCCAGCGGAAACGAACCGACGAAACTAAGTAGTTCCGTTTAACCATCACGCATAGTCAGATTAGTAGCGCAGCAAATCATGGCCTGCTGCTCTGTTCGGGCTAATTATTTGTGGCGTTTTGAGATTCTTGTGTAGCAACGAAACTGCAGCGTTTCTCCGTGATTTCGAGTTTACAGACAGGAAGAAAAAGTGGGAAATCAATGAAGAAGCTGTGGTACTATTAAAAACTTTCGATCAGTAGCTGTACAGGATGTATAACATCAAAGCACAACAAGAAGCTCTCGCGTGAAAAGAGAGAACTGCCAGAGAATTCGAGACTCCCTACTCCGATCAATACGCCTCGTGCTCCCCCTGGCCAAGGCAAAGTTGCACACTTTCGGTTAGCAAAAGCTTATATATATATGAACATAGGAAAGGGACAAGAGACAAAAGGCCGTTATGCTAAAGACTTTTACTTTCTTGGGGGTGATGAAGTCGACGAACTTGTTCTTGGACTTGGGTTTGCCATCTGGGGAGGAGGTAGAGGAGGAGGAGGAGGACTTGGCTCGCCTCTTCAGGATATGCTCTCGCACGAATCTCTCATACAGGAAAGCCGCGCCTTTGAACTGAGGGAGGACCAGCCACGCTGCCAAGATGAGCTTCGCATCGTACCATATGGGTATCCTAACAGATGAGGAGGAGGAGGAGGGGTATTCGTCATCTCGATAAACCGTCGATTCGATCATCAAACCCGACAAGAGAGGGAGACAACGGTAGGTCAGCACTTACCACTCAAGAAGAGGCTGGAGAAGCATCTCGAGGAGGGTAAGGAAGGAGTAGAGGATCCAGTAAGCCAGCCACTGCTCATCGTCTATCTTGGAGGGGCTCTCTATGGCCATCACAGACGCGTACCTGCCCAGAGAAGAGATAAAAAAAAACACACGACCCCCATCAACATCAAATCTCCCCCTGCCTTAATTCAATTGATCGACCCGACATAATAAGCATCAGGGGAGGAAAGAAGCCAGTATCTTACAGAGGATAGAGCAGCATCAGCACGGGCCTGCGCGAATTTCATCAAAGATTATTAAGGCACACGAGTCGTTCAATATAACGTTGAAGAAGAAGAAGAAGAAGAAGAGTACCCGGCGAGGGAGTGAGCGTGGGTGAGGAGAGTCCACAGATGACCCATTTGCTTTGTCGGACCGGATGTGGGGAAGCAGCGAGTAATCAGAGAAACTTTCGACGGAGAGTTGAGAACAGAGGAATCGAGTGAGGACGGAGAAAGACTAAACCGTATAAGAAGGCCGAGGGGGAATGGGACACGTGGTAGGCGTCGGGGGTGCCACGCGTCGGGACTCCAGCTGATCAATCACCGTCCACTGTCCCTTTTTAATCTAATACCACCTTAAATATCTCTCTCCGTTCATACTTCTTATCGATCGTGCATTTCGGAAGGTCGGTAGTATTTTTATATCTGGGCAGTCGGTGACACGTGTCCCCATCCATGTGACGACGAGTTCCCCCCCCCCCCACCCTCCTTTTCCTTTTCTCTTTTTTTTTTTTATCATTTTTCTCTTCTTGGGCTCGAGGGTTCGCGGGCCGAGCTTCTGCATGTCCCGGCCAGAAGGATTTTGAGGAACGAGGACCGAAAGATAGTTCTCCAACGAGCTCACTTGGTTTTTAGTTGGGTCCCTGTAAAGTAAGGTATCAATTAGGTAGGTCAGATAAAAAATAATCATATTTATATTGATCTATTTAATCTATTTTGATCCATTTTCATGTAATATAAATTTGATGATACATACTTAGCATATATCCAACCTAACCCATATTATTAAAACACAATAATATTTAACTCAATTTAGGAAATTCCACTTCTAACAATTCAATCCACTTCGAGCTTTTCATATATAAATTACTTGAATAAAATATTCACATCAAATTTAGAAATTAAATTAAGTAATAAAAATTAGTAAATAATATTAAAATGTGAAAATATTTAAGTTGAAATACTTTTGAAAAATATATTTTTTTAAATCAAAATTTTAATTTTTTTTATTATTTATTTTCTCTTCCTATTTTCTTTCCTTTTCTTTTTCTTTTCTTCCTTCTTCTTCCTTCATCCTCCTTTTTCCTCCACTGGTGGCGATTGCCCAAGATGTGGGCTGGTTAGCATGAGCTTGGGCATTGCCATTGAATTCAAGGCTCAACCGATCTAGATGAGCCCAAGCTTGCCAACTTGAGTTCTGTTGCAATTGGCAAGCCATGAGCTCACCACTTAACTTGTTGATATAGGTAAACTCGAGCTCGCAAGCTTGTCGACCCAAGCTCTACTGCGACCGACTAGCTCGTGACTTGCCAGATCCAAGTGAGTCTAAGCTCAAGGCCAATGAGCCTACAACTCGCCTAAGGTTGGTGAACTCGGGCTTGCTAGATCTAGCTGAGCTCTGGTTCCGCCAAGGCCGACGCCTTCACTACTCACCCAATCCTAGCAAGGCAAAGCTTGCCTATGGCAATTAGTAGCTAGGTTTGGAAAGGAATGAGAGAAAGACAATGGGGACAGAAGAAGAGAAAACAAAGGTGCTCACTTGATTTGGAAAGGAAAGAGAAAAGGGACGGGGGATGAAAGGAGAAAGGACGTTGGAGAAAGGCCTTGGATCCTTCATGGATTCAAAGTAGGTTTATGAATAACCCATTAACGTTAATTTCTTTTTTAACTTTACTTTTTAAAATATATTTATAACTTATATTTAAATTTAACTTTATTCAAATTTGATCCATTTAATAAAAAATGTATTATAATATAAATTTTATAACTCATTTTGATATCTTTATTATAAAGAGCGCGCCAGCCACATTTTGATCCTAGGCATCAAAAGGGAAAATTAATTTCAACACCATTTGTTGATCTCAGACTCGGGAGCATTCTCAAGTGGCCGTGGGGTCTGTCATGAGCAGAATAATTTGACAGCAATGAGCCACCCCCACCATCAAAAAGTCACATCTTTCGAGCCTCCACTAACGCTGACGTGTTCTGCAAGATCAGAACCTCCGACGCGTCCCAAGGAGGACGGATTCTGTGTCTTATCTGTCTCTGTCAGGGGTACAGTGATGGGCTAATTTTAAGTTTTACATCGGTCACGAAAGCAAAACCTGATTCCAAATTTAGGGGGAACTTCCCGGAGAGAAAGTCCATTCAAACGAGAGGATGACCCAGGGGAAGCCTCGACAATTGCGTGCTAGCGCGCAATTCTGGGGACCCTCGACCTCCAATTTTCTCTCCCACCACCATTGAAGTGGTTGAGCTACGTTAATCCCTTCTTTTTCTTTCGTTTGACCCACAAATTCTCCTTCCCTCCAAGCCCTGCAATTCTCTCATGCCTTCCCTTTGCGTATTATTAGTTGCACCTACTATAGTAAGTCTTCATTTCTTCCTTGAAACAGTGCTACTATGGGCTACAAGCTAACACCTGCTTATACTTTTCTCACCCCCTCATCTTTCTTGCATCGCTTGATTGACGCCCCCTCTTTCCTGCAAAAATGAACGCCTCTCTGTCGATGAAAATCATGGCTGGGACGTGCGACTTCCCGGCATGGCCTCCTTGTGAAGCTGTAGCAGGAGCCAGAGGAGAGAAGAGCAATGTCGTGGTCATGGCAAAGGTTGGACTTTGCTCTTGGAGGTGCAGGGGCAACGCATCGAGGCCCCCTCAGAAACTGTTGGTGACCGCCGGTATGGACAGAGATCAGATGGTTGGGATGATCAATGGGAAAAAGATCAATGGGATTTACATAAATGAAGCTCCGTTGTACTCTGCTGCCACGAGCAATCCAGACAAGTTGGTAAAAGAATGCGGGGCTGATTCGCTGCCGCATGCGTGCCTGGTTGGCAGGTTTGTTGATAACCGGTTTGTGTACAGGCAAACCTTCATTATCAGGTCATACGAAATTGGACCTGACAAAACTGCCACCATGGAGACCCTCATGAATCTCCTTCAGGTCAGTTCCTCGCTTAATCCGCATTGCCTTACGGGCAAAGCAATAGTAATTGGGATGGTCTTGCCTACGACCTGATCATGGTGGATCGGACTGTCTGAGGCATCGGATCTTATGGATTCCACAAGTCTGACGACCGTGATCGTCCGGTCCACCTTGTACCCCATTTCCTCGGGAAAACATGAGATAAAAAGATTCTATCGCTTAATTCTTGTCAATGGTTAGTGCAGGAGACAGCCCTTAACCATGTAACCAGCTCCGGCCTTGCTGGCAATGGATTTGGTGCCACTCGGGAGATGAGTCTTCGGAAACTGATTTGGGTGGTCACCCGCATCCATGTACAAGTGCAGAGATACAGTTCTTGGTATATTTCACATTCAATTAATCTCTCCCATAGCCTATGAAAAGAAATTTTCATCTCGACATCAAGAGACTTGTCTCACCAGTTCTATTTTATTTCCTTCTCGCACATCTCACCATGTATTACAAGAAGAATCTGACAAACGAGAATTTCGATTTGATAATAGCTTGAATGAACCATCATGATGAAAAGTTACCTTCTCTTCTGAGTCTAGCACTCATTTCCATGAGTGAAATGTCCTTTTGCTCTGTCACAGGGGGGATGTTGTGGAGATCG
>MU090440.1:0-29130 GCA_014858505.1 Corymbia citriodora subsp. variegata | reverse complement strand
GAAAAAACGCCGAGCCGGAGCTCGCAGCCGACCTGTTCGCGCAAGCTTCGGTCCCGGCGAGCCTTCGTTCGGGTTGCTATACCCCTGAAATGCCTGGTCTGAACCCGTAGATCCTCATTCGATAATGCTCACCATATGTTCGACGAATTGTCTCAATGAGAAATCCCAGTTTGACCCTCGATCGGGGCTCTGTTTTCGATTTTTCTACGTTGCTAGAGACCGTATCATTGTCGCACACTGTCTTAGACGCTTTTCTTGGCTTTTCGGTGACTTTTCCTGGGTTGGGTGCGTCGATTTAGACGTGAGAAGCTCGCCGGTGCCAATCCGACGACTCTCGGAGCGCCGGCCAACGGTGGCCAGTGGCGCTCGGCGTCGATCGGACAGAACGACCAACGCCCAGCGATGACACGGCGACTTCATTAGGATGGGTAAGCCTCGCGGTGGCGTCGGTGTCGCTCCGGCGAAGCTTCGGACGAGCGTGCTGCTGCTGCGGAGGGTTGAAGACGTCGGGCGTGCATGGGGAGGCATGCAGGCGTGAAGAAGAAGAAGGCCAGGAAAGAACAAAATAAAAAGATTAAAAAAAAAAAAAAAAAAAAGGGGCCGAAGGTTTAAACATAGGGGCTGGGCTGTTTTAATGTTTTTTTGTTAATGGGCCATTTTAAAAGAAAATTCGATCGGGCCGTTCTGCCAGCCCCGTCGTGGCTCCGGCCTGGCCCGATAGGGGCCGGGTCGGTTTAGTAGGGCCGGGTCACCCAACCCGGTCCGAATCACTTTTTTGATAAAAATTAAAAAAAAATCTAGAAAAATCAGAAATTTCAGAAAGTTAAAAATCTTTAAAAAAAGAAATCTTAAAATCTTAAAAAATCTTAAAAATTTTCGAAAAATCATCAAAATTTTTTCAGAAAAGTTTTAAGAGTTTATTTTAATTTTATTTCATTTTTTCTTTCTTTCTTTTTTCAAATATTCCAAAATTCCAAAAAAATTAGAAAAATTAGAAAATTCCGAAAAGCATTAATAAAATTCAGAAAAGTCAAAAAATATTTTTAAAATCTTGGAAAGTTGTTTTGTTTAATTTTGGAAAATCCGAAAATATTAAAAAAATTAGAAATATTAAAAAATATAAAAAAATTCATAAAAAATTCAGAAAAATTAGAAAAAATTGCAAAAATTAGAAAACCCTTAAAAAAGAAAAGAAAAAAAAACCAAATTGAATAAGCTTTTATGGCTTTACAATAGGTTTTCTTGGTGTACAATATCATGTTATTCCTGCACCTTGTTTTACAATGATATTTTGGACATTATTTCCTTACCTTAGAACGGTTAGGACAAACCTTAGTTTCCTCGAATACATTGCCGAGATCTCACTGATGCACGATCAAGTTAGGTACCGAAAGGGCGTTAGTCGCATGACTAACATAATCAAGTCCCCGACCCTAGATCCTCTGGTTGCGTAAAAGGTGAGACACACTCCCATGTCTCACTCGGTTCCTAGTCGACCTCAATAGACTAGTGGCGACTCCCTATTTGAACACTTTTGTAAATATCCCAACGTCGCGCGGAGTATGAGTTTGGGAGAGTCCGAGTTAATTAAGAGTCGTCGGCCTAAAATTAACAATACCCCTAAATCTATTATTTTCGAAAATTTTTAGGTCGCAACAACATGTAACCTATTATTGATGGCAAATCAATATTAAAGCGACCCTCGTTTTGCCTTATCTATTAATATGTAGAAGTCCTCAATCATAAACAGTAACCAACAACATCAAATTTTTGCCTTGCCTTGGCAAATGCACCATGCATGATACAATTTATCATATGCCAAAAATAATGCAATAAGGCACATCACTTAATCAAAACACGTATCAAACTTTCTTCATGTGTATTCCAATTATTAAGATCCATCGAGCAATGATACAACCCAAAGGTTGGCGGTCTACTAGTATAACCAAGTGTCGTTATTGCCGTATTGGGTACGGCAACATCAAGGGACTCCCATCCAAACATCATTTCAAAAAGGAGTTTCAGTTCGGCCTCAACCGCGACACGGCAATCGGCTACTCTCTAGGCATCTGATAAAGATTGGGCAACCTCAAAGGCTATAGCACAACCCGAAGGTTGGCGGTCTTCCGACAGAGCCGGGTATCCTTTATGTGACCATGCAGTACGATCATTACTCATACCATTTCTTTCTTTACATTTAGCCAATACAATCATGGTTCGTGCTCACATAACATGTTATTGCAAGCATCACACTTATGATGCAATATAATAATAATTAATGGTCACACAAACTTGCTTAATTCATATGCTTCCAACCACAACGAACAAACACGAGTTCAGGTTGTAATTCAAGTAATTAACATTCATAATATCCCTTCGTTACCCTATTAATCAACATATCTAGCTTCAATCAACTAGTACTATAATAATCAACATTAGTACAGCCCAAATGCCAAAACTTGGCATGAGGAGACACTGAAGTGCCAAAATATATATTTAAGTGCCGAGATCGGAATAAAAAGGATTAATTAAGTGCCAACGGCGAGAAAATCCAGCCAAAATGTTGATGTTGCACTTTTTCGACGAGTTGGGGTCAAAACGACGTTATTTTGGGTGCTGACATGGCCAAATAAGCCCAAAACAAGGTCGTTTTGAGTGCCGATATGGCTAGATCAGCCCAAAACGATACCATTTTGACGAAAGTTTATTTTTTAATATAAATATTAATTAAATAATATTAAAAGCGAAATTTTTTTTTAAGAAAAATGGGTAGCAGCTCACCTGTGGCCGATGCCCCATTGCTGGTGGGACGGCGGTGACATACAACGAGGGTCATCAACACCTAGGCGCGGGTCGCCGACCTGCGGTGAGGGCCGGATAGCCCTCGCCAGACACCAGGAGAGGGTGGGACCCTCTCCCAGATCTGGATGAAGGTCGACTACCCTCATCTTGGTTGAGTGAGGGTTGCCGGCCCTCGCGTAGGCGCCAGCAGTCCTTGGACAGCACCGCTGAGTTTCCAGCGGAGCTGGGTGAGGGTCGCCGGCGCAGGGGTGAAGGTCGACGCATGGGTGCACCTTGACAACCCTCGCCGACTAAAGGCGAGGGTCGGCAAGGTACGCCTAGGCATCGGTGACCCTCGCCGTCTGTTGCCACCGCCCTACCGGCAATGGGGCAGTGGCTACAGGCGGGCCATCACCCCTCTCTCTCTGTTTTTTTTTTTTTAATTTTCAATTTTAATATTATTTATTTAATATTTATATTGAAAATTAAACTTTGGCCAAAATGTCATCATTTTGGACTTATTTGGCTATATCAACACCCCAAAACGACGCTGTTTCGATCCCAAATCGCCAGAAAAATGCCATGTTAGTATTTTAGTCGAATTTTCTCATCGTTGGCCCTTAACTAATCATTTTTCCCCGATTTTGGCACTTAAGTGTACATTTAGTAACTTTTGACACTTAAGTGTTCCCCTATGTCAAGTTTTGGCACTTTAGGAGTTCGTATGTCTATAATAATCAAACAATTCTGAAGGAAATGAATGACAAATAATTTTTATCACAATATTTGATTAGTACTCTAAGAACCCAACATAATTAATTTTCCCCCCATAATTTATTATTACTAGAAGAACTATTCAACATTAATTATTATCATAATAATCAATTATTACTAAAAGAACAATCATAATTAATTATTTCCATAATAATTAATTAGTACTAATGAATTATTCACAAGCAATTACTTCTATAAACAATTACTTGCCTCAAAGAATTAACCATAATTAATTATTCCCATAAATAATGAATTATCATGAAATAATTATAATCCTTAATTATTTGTAAATAATCAATAACACAAAATAAATTACTCTAATTAATTATTTCCATAAATAATAAAAATCATCAATTATTTTCAAAAATAATTACTTAACACAAAATAAGTTACCTTAATTAATTATTTCTCTCAATAATTAATAGAAAAGAACTCACAATCATAATTAATTATTACTCTAAATAATTAACTATCAACAAATAAGCATAATTAATTGTTATTATAAATTGAAATTCATAATTAAATTCAATTAAATATGACTTTAATACGGTCTAAACTATCGAGCAACGTT
This sequence comes from Corymbia citriodora subsp. variegata, assembly GCA_014858505.1. Taxonomy (NCBI): domain Eukaryota; kingdom Viridiplantae; phylum Streptophyta; class Magnoliopsida; order Myrtales; family Myrtaceae; genus Corymbia; species Corymbia citriodora. Next base: position 25,004 of record MU090440.1, on the reverse strand, counting down.
TAAGAGTTTTTGCACGTTTGACCCGTATTGATAGCTTTTCAATCCACGTTCATACATTTTCAAATTATGAACGACTCTCGACTGTCATGTAATCATAAGAAATCAATTACTTACTCAGAGCACAAAACCAAAAAGAAACCAACTTAACATTGTTCGCAGTTAGTATTATAGCCATGCAAAATTATCAGCAATCTAACCATGTACTTATGTTGAAGCAATTTATTTTTGTTCACTAATTGACTTGTAACAGTATAATATCTCCCTCTTTGATCTTTATAATCAAGTGATTTATTCCTAATTGAATTTACTGGTCGTACATGTATTAATTTTTAATTACATTTCCGAATAGGTTAGTTAACTTATGAGTAGTCATCTTAGATTAAATGTAACTAATATCGCATTAATAAAATAACCATTTCATATATTTCAAAGTGGATTGAAGTTCAGGATGTCACAAATAACGGCATAGTCAACCAAAGTTTAATTAGACACTCATCGTTTATAATATATCTTCATTGTTCTAATCGCCATAAGATTACTACTTCCAAAATTGAGAAGACAAATGCATTTTTTTAATTCTACAAATTCGTTGTATTAGTCAGATCATTATATCGAGAGCATCAAAGAACATGTTGTTAACACCTAAATTTTGGCAATTTGTTTGTGTTTATTAATTGCATTGGAAAATTAGAGATTAATTTTTAACCCCTTAACAAAAAAAAATTCATTAAAATTGCATCGCATATAGACATTAGGAGCACTTGTGAAATTTATAAAAAAAATTAAAAATAAATAAATAACTAGTTAATTCAAAATTCAAAATTAAAAAAAGAAAAGAAAGTGGGTCCGGGCCAGGGCTGGGCCCGCCCGGCCCCTTTCTTTTCTTCTCTCCCTCCTCCGCATGGGCTTGGCCCATTTTTCTTTTTTTCCTTTCTCGGCCCGGCCCGTCCCTTCTTCCTCTTCTCCCCCGCGCGGAACATCTTCTGGAGGAGGAATAAGAAATGAAGCAAGTTGCGGCAGAAGATCGGGGAGGCAGCTCCGGCGCGATCCGCGGGTCGAAAGGTTAGGTCGGCAAGTCAGAGCGGCAGCAGGACAGAGAGAAGCAGAAAAGGGGGAAGCCAGAGAGGGGCTCGCGGGGGGAAAAACAGACTGGGAAATAGAGAGAGAGACGGACAGAGAGAGAGACCGGAGACAAGAGAGAGAGTGAACCGTAGGGAGAAGGCGAGCTCGAGGGAGCAGTTAGCCACCGCCAGAGGCCCTTCCGCCGCCGTTGTGCGCCGCAGCTCTTCCCCGAACGAGGTAGGTCTCCCTGACCCTCCGTTGTCCCATTTCTGGAGAATGCCGGGCCGGAGCTCGCGGCCGACCAGCTCGCGCAAGCTCCGGCCCTCGTCGCCCTTGAATTTTGTTCCCACGTTCCTTGTATGTCACGTCCGCAGACCCCTAAAGCGCGTTCGAGGCTCGGTTGAGCAGGAAACCTTTGAATTTGGTAGCGCCCGTTAACTGTTCGACGAAATGCCTCAATAAAAAATCCGAATTCAACCCTCGACCGGAGCTCGGCTTTTGGTTTTTTCTGCGTTGCTAAGAGTTGTGTTGTTACCACGCACCGTTTTCGACGTTTTCCTGGCTGTTCGGTGGGTTCCCCCGTGCTGCGTGTGTTGGTTTATGCGTTTGGAGCTCGCCGACGTCGATCCGGCGACTCTCGGAATGCCGGCCAGCTAGTGGCCGGCGGCGCTCGGTGTCGGTCGGACGGAACGGCCGACGCCAGGCGACGGTGAGGGTGGCGGCGACAACATGTTCGTGGGATGGCCGCTTTGGAAAGGGGGTCGTTCGGCGAAGGTGCCGCGGTGGTGCTCGGCGTCGGTTCCGGAAGACGAGCCGCAGGGAGAGAAGCTGCGGGCAAGTGGGCTTCAACGACGAAGAAGAAGAAGTTGCAGGCGTGCATGGGGGGAAGACGTGCATGGGAGGGCTGCATGAAGACCAGGAGGTGCAGAAACACGCGGATGAAGAAACAAGAAGAAGAAGACCAAAAAATATTTTTTAAAAAAAAGAAAAGAAACACGAAAGGGCCGAAAATAAAAAGAAAAGAGACGGGCTTCACCTCGGGCTTGGGCATGTTGGGCGGTACTTCTTGCGAGCCGGGGAGACTGGGCTGGAGGTAGAGATGAGAAACGGGCCTCCAGTCGGGCTAAAAATGGAAATCGAATTGGGCTTTTTTTTTTAAAAAAAGGAAAGAATACGTGGGCCTTTTGTTAACTAGCGATTTACAGTCGGCCCAGTATTTTGTAGCCCAGCCCGGGTCGACAGGGTCCGAATCGGGTCAACAGGGCCGGGTTTCCTGACCCGGTCCGAATTATTATTATTTTTTTTAAATAAAAAATTTAGAAAATAATAAAAAATAAAAAAATATTTAAAAAATCATAAAAAATTTCGAAATTTCAGAAAAGTCATGAAAAATTCAGAAACCGGAAATTTTTTTTTTAAAAATCGAAAATATTAAAATATTAAAAAAAATTCAAAAATCCCAAAAATTCCAAGTTTGTTTTAGAGTTCCCCAAAAAGCTTTAAAATTCTTCTTGGACAATTTTCTCTTAAAATGTGTGGGAAAATCATCGGCCAAGATTGTATTTAAAATTGACTAAGCCATCATAGCTTCACCTTAGGATTTTAATTATCCTCAGATACAATTACCCTTGATTGCACGCTTATAATGCAATAATTATGGTTTCCCCTTAGTTTAATTAGGGTTGTCATCTATTTATCTCTTAATGCTATGTGTTTATTTTCTCCTGTAATTTATTTAATGTTTTCTTTAATTGCTGATTATTATTTTGTTAATTGCACACTCGCATGATTACCTTGTATGTTAGTGGTTATGTCTAAAATCAATTCAAACTGCTTGAAAAAATTCTTTTTGATATGAATAAAATTAGGCACCGAAATTGCACTAATTGATTAATTAGTGTAATTAAGTCCTCGACCATAGATTTTTTGATTGTGTAAAAAGTGAGGCACACTCTCATGCCTTGCTTGGTTTCTAGCCAACCCCAATAGGCTAATAGTGATTCCTTATTAGAAGATTTTCATGAACACCCAATGTCGTACAAGGTATGAGCATGGGAGAGTCTATGTCTAATAAAGGTTTTGGACCCACCCTTTGGACAATATCCCTAAACCTATTTAGATATTTCTTTTCCTCTCGAGACGGAGAAAATAGGTCGCGACACATGGCCTGATAGATGGAATTCACTTACTATTGGCAAAAGAACAATTGGTTTCGTTTGACCCGTATTGATAGGAGTTTTTGCACATTTGACCTGTATTGATAACTTTTTAATCCACGTTTGTACCTCTTTAAATCATGGACGACTCTCAATTGTTATGTAATCATAAGAAATCAATTACTTACCCTGAGTACAAAATCAAAAGGAAACCAATTTAACATCATTCATAGTTAATATTATAGCCGTGCGGAATTATCAGCAATTTGACCATGTACTTATGTTGAAGCAATTTATGTCGTTCGCTAACTGACTTGTAACAGTGTAGTATCTCCCTCTTTGATCATTATAATCGAGTGGTTTATCCTCGATTAAATTTACTGGTCATATGTGTATCGATTCTTAATTATTTTTCCAAATAAGTTAGTTAATTTATGAGTAGCCATCTCAGATTAAATGTAACTAACAATGTATTGAAATGGTCGAAATTCATGACGTTACAAATAGCGCCATAGTCAACTAAAGTTTAATTAGACGACTCATTGTTTATGATTTATCTTCATTGTTCTAATCACCATAAGATTACTACTTCCAAAATTGAGAAGACAAATGCATTTTTTTAATTGTACAAATTCGTTATATTAGTCGGATCATTTTATCGAGAGCATCAAAGAACACGGCCTAATAGATGGAATTCATATACTATTGGCAAAAGAACAATTGGTTTCGTTTGTTGTGTTGTGCATATCATTTGATTTGCTCCTATCTGGTATGAGCCAGCTTATTTAGTTACGAAAGTATTTCTTTTTATTTATTCATTTAAACTATCTGGACATGATGTGTATCGTTAGGTCATTTTATTGTCATAAATTCATCTAGAATTTTACCAATGGCCGTTATTTTTCTAGTGTTATATATTTTTGGTTAATAGATTTAAATGTCATAAATGCACGTTAATAATATTATAAACATTTAAGTAATTCTTATTGTCTGTAAAATAATATACAATATAGGAAACAGTAAGTAAAATTCAACAAAGTTTCATTTATCAAATTCGTGCACAATACGGGCATGATAACTAATTTTTACCTAAATAAATGTCCTTGATCTTATTATTATTATTATTATTATTATTATTATTATTATTATTATTATTATTATTATTATTATTATTATTATTATTATTATTATTATTATTATTATTATTATTATTATTATTATTATTATTATTATTATTATTATTATTATTATTATTGGTCTTTTCTTTGAGCTTATTTAAAAGCCCAAGAATATAGTAATGCTAACTTCGAAGGCAAAGGCAATTAGCACGTGAACTGTCGAAGCAAAGAACATATGTACCATTTTTATGTATTTAAAAAAAAAAAAACTACATTCTTCCCCAAAATTAAAGTGCCAAAATTGATTGAATGTCATTTATTCTAACAATCTATTATGAGTTAGGAATGTAATATACAACATCATCGAGCATAGGTTATTAAGCAAAAGCATTTCAATTAAAAGTGTCCATCTCCATAAGGTTTGAAAAGTTTGAATAAAGAAATGGAGTTTGTCTAGGAAGATGGTATCAAATCAAAAGTTGCTTAAAGAAACATGCAATTGAAGAAAAATCAAGAGCAATTACTTCATTTAATCAAACCCGAGCTAGCTTAACCATCGGACTTTTATAGATGGTAACAAATGAATCATGTATGCCTACCAAAGTCCCGTGATTTATTTTGGGTGGATATTATCTCGGGCTCTTTTGCAAATGGAAAAATTGCACCGATAAACTTAATCTCATTTGGCTTGATTAAAATAAGAAGAACATCTTTCTCCTAGGACTTTTTTAAGCGCTAGCGCAAGCTTTTAGATAAAGATTTGCACACCTTGGGCCTAGAGATGTCAATATGGGTCATAAACCCATATTATGACTCACTTTTAGTTAAATGGGTCAAATATGAGTTAAGTGAAAGTTAAATATGGATCAAATATGGGTTAAGTGAAAGTTAGATATGGGTCAAATATGGATCAAATGAAAGTTAAATATGGGTTGAGTAAGTTATTAGATAAACCCATCATTTCTCTCATTCCATCCCCCTCCTCTATGTATTCTCAACCTTCGTTGCCGATTCGATGAGGTTCACTCAACAATAATTAAAAAATCGATTTTTAAAAAAAAATTATTTTTCTCAAACTATTTCAATTTAGAGGTATCCACATTTTTTTTATTTACTAATTTTTTATTATTTAATTTACTTTATAAATTTGATGTGAAATTTTTATTCAAATAATTTATATGTGAAAAGTTTAAAGTAGACTAAATAAGTAAGAGTGGATTTTTTTAAATTAAGTTAAATAGTAATATGTGTTGGTAATATGGGTAGGGTATGGGTTAGGTATGGGTCGGGTCGGGTATGGGTCATCAAATTTACATTACATGAAAATGGGTCAAAACGGGTTAAATAGGTCGATGTGGGTCAGACCATTTTCGACCCGACCCAAATCCGACCCAACCCACTCATTTGACACCCCTACTTGGGCCTAACATAAAATCTGTAAGTCCCCTTTCACTAATTACAATTTTTGCTTGCCCATATTTAAACTTAAATCTTGAAAATGAATTCCCAGGGAATTGTGACATAATAGTTGGTTATGAATGATATTAACCCGTACTTAAAATCTGAGAATCTTAGGGTAGAAATCGAATCCACGACCATTGGAAGCGGCGATTCGCGCTTTTTGACTCGCTGCGTGGATTCCTTCCTTTCCCACCACCCCAAATCGCCACCGCTGCTGCGTGGATTCCATCGCCTGAACATGAACAACAGGCTCTCCTCACCATGAACGCTGGGACTTCCATTTATACCTTCCGCGAAGCCTCTTCTCTCTCTGTATCATCCATGCGATGGACTGCTTTCATATCGATGTCATCCCCAGTTCTTCTTCGCAGTTCTACGTAACGATGTCTTTTCTGGGTTCTTGATGTTTGGAGGGTGGTCGGTCATTCTGCACCAATCTCTCGAGTAGTCGGTGAAACCATGGCTGAAGCTTCTTCTTTAAGATATTTACCGACACCCAATGTGTTTGACGAAATGCTTCAATGACCCGACGTGCACAGTTTTCCCAAGGGGTCAACTTTTAATGTCTCCTTGCATATTTCATTGCCAATTGAATTGGCTCATTTGGTCCCAGTTGTTCTGACTCCCGTCATTTAGGCTGGTTTTGTGGCGCTTGCTAAGGTTAATAATGTAATCGCAATGTGCCTGCCAATGGAAATCATTAGACTTAATTTTAACTCTGGTCATGTTGTAGCAATGCGCATTTGGTTCAAGAATTCCAGATTTTTCTTTATTTTTTAGGGTACCTGGGAGAAAGTTAATTATCTCACCACTTGGTATCATCATTTTGACATTTGAAGTTTCATTAACGTGTTATGATCCGTGATTAGCAGATAGTTGTCCATTGAGATCTTAGTTTCTTATGTTCATTTCAGATTTAACCTGTACTTTGGAGAGGTTGTAGATCCAATAAATGGGAGCCCTGTGGTTCACAAAGCTGAATGCCAGCACTTCAATAATGCTTGAGGTGTTGACAGCTGCAAACAAATATGCGATCTGCCTCGGGCAATTATTTTGCGCATCCTGGCTTTTCTGCCAATAGAAGATGCCGTGTGAATTAGTGTGCTGTCGAGACGGTGGGAGTATTTGTAGGCATCCATTCCTAGTCTTGTCTTCGATGAAGACCATTACTGTGGGAATATGCCCTTCGGGAACTTTGTGGAGAGAGTATTGTTGCTTCGTGACTTGTCTTCTATAAAAGCTTTTTCTCTCACATGCTTGGTTTACAAAGAAGAATATTATGATGGCAATGAATCTCGTGTCAATTCGTGAATTACTGCCGCAATACGCCGCAATGTTGAAGAACTCCGCCTGCACCTTCCAGTTGATTGTAGGGATACCGTGTACATGTTACCTCACTGCATGTTTAGGTATGAAACTCTGAGAGAACTCCATCTAGAGATGAACTGTGACCTCAAGCTTCCTTCCTCAGTTTGTCTTACAAATCTGAAGGTCTTATCTCTTACGGAAGTTTGGTTTGAAGATGATAATTCAGTGGAGATGCTGCTTTCGTGCCCTTCCCTTGAGAAGTTGTCTCTTGACCGTTGCATATGGGATCTTGAGGTTTTGCAAATTTCTGCTCCCAACCTTTTGTACTTGACTATAGTTGAAGAAGTCTTGTTTTCTAGCTATCAGAACTTCCAAGTACGGATCCATGGTGCTTCAGTCAAGTCCTTTGACTACTTTGGTTTATTTCTGTATGACTATATCGTATTGACGTCATCCTCGTTAGTTGAGGGCAAGAGCAAATTTCCATTCAAGGCACCTACCGTTTATATAAGCTCTTGAAGGCTCTTTCTATTGTAAAACAACTATTGTTATACGATGTATACCTTGAGGTACGCTTTTCTGCTCAGTTCCTCAACTTCATCTTATTCCTCCTCCTCCTTGGATCTATTTATTGGGACAGCCTTGAGGTCGCATCATCTTGTATTCTTGATATTAGTCTAAGTTACTATTGTATGGCTTGGTCATCAGGATTTATATAAGAGAGAGAGGATATTCTCAACTCCCTTCCAATCTTTCACAATCTAACGAAATTGGAATTGAATGACATTCACAGCATTTAGAACCTAGAGCACTTTTGTTTTTGCTCAGTAGATGCCCTATTTTGAAGACTCTTACGTTCTCCTAGGTAATTATTCAATCCTCAATCCATTTTCCTCCCTTTTTTTTTTTTTTGTACTGCATCAGTGGTACTACTGTGGAGATCAAGGCTAAAGCTCAATGGTATGTTATTGTGAATCAAGGTGTGGCTGTGGCCTCTAAAAATGATGACTGGATATCGTACCCCCTGCCTCCGTGTTTTACTTCATCACTCAAGGAGATCGTGATCTGTTACTTTCAAGGGAGTAACTGGGAACTGTTAGCTGTAAGGATTTTCCTGAGGACCGCTGCAGTTTTAGAGAAACTGTTGATTTACTGTTTAAATGGCCATTTGTGGTGCTATCAAGGGAACTTGATGGAACATTTGAATGAGCTCCCTAGAGCTTCAAATCAAAGCATAATTTTCTTAGAGGAAGGGCACTGTTCAACAATCAGAAAAAGATGGGAATTCGATGATATGTAATTTGGTTAGAATTCACACTTCTGATATGAGGACTCGGATTTTGTAATCGTTTTGAGTCGATGAACACGTGAATTTTGAGTTCTATCCTACTAACCGATGTATGCATTGTCTCAGAGGGACCACTTCATCATCTTACTTAGCAAGTGAATATTCACAGTATCTGTTGGGCTATCTATTGCTTCTCTCCATCCCTTAACAGTGAGCATAGGTATCAAACATTGTCCACAAACAGTGGTTGAAACAATGGTTGAAACTTGTTAGAATACGAATTAAAGTTTTTTTTTTTTGGTATTTCTCATGTTTTGATAAGTTTATCTTATTTAGGGTACGTTTTTTCTAAGGAAATCTATTTTTGGGAAATTGTTTTTTCAATTTGTCAATGTTTGGATGACGAAAAACTAGTTGATCCATGGAAAGCGCTTTCCATGGACTAAAAACGAGCTTAAACTGGGGGCCATGACTTCTGATATCAATTGATTAATTGGGTTTTAATTATGTGGAAAAGAAAAGAGACGGAACGATCAATTGGCTTATTACTGGGAGAGAAGTTTCACTCACCAGTTGTAGGTATGAGTGGTGCGAGATTCATGGGAGGGCATTTGGTGCTTTAAGCCCTTATATGGGTTAACACACGACGCGTTTAATGAAATGCTTGAATGACATTGACGCTGACACGCTGTGATCCTACATTTGAAGTAGGATCACAGTCAAATCAGGAACTCGCTCGCTCTCAGACTTGCAGCTCAAGAGGGTGACATGTTATGAAGGCATTTTATCATCAACTGGACCTCGTGGAAGGCTTTTGAGTAAATTTGCTTACATGGAGTGGACTTGTGCCGCCAATGCTAGAACCAACATTTGAGTTCAAGGGCGATAACAACGCATCTGAACCTTTTTTGAGGTTTGCGAACTTCAATTTCAGTTTTTTCCCTTTTGTCGATTAAATCCTTCAATAATTTATTGATCAAATACTGATACTCGAATGCATATTATTTAACGTAATGGATTATTAAGTGTTTATGTTCACCCAAGCCAATCATCATATCCAAGAATCTCACTCAGTGACATATGGAGGCCTGTTACGGAGAAATCTTGGGCAAATATTGTTTGGAAAGTTTTGAAGGCCTGAATTTCCATTCTCCTCTCGCAATCTATCCGTTAAGTATTCAGCTTCATGAAATGTGTACTGCTTTTTCAAACCAAACCAAGCTACACAAAGTTCCTTTTGGTAAATTTTGTTCATTTATTTTTTTGATGCAAGTTGAGCTGCTAAATTCCTCTGTTTTATTGGGAAATTGTGCAGAAAGCCGGACCCAATTTTCTACTTACGGTGCGAATGGTAATGATTCTGTGCCTGGAACTAATTTCTGTTCAAAAATGATTCCTTTTGAATTTGCTCTCTAGAACAATTTCTGAGCATTTAAAGGCATTTGATAATTGTCCAAAATTTTTATTCCTAAGATAGAAATGCGTTTGGTAAAACTTGAAAATTTCTAGTCCAAAATATTTTCTTATATTTTTTTAATGATTTAAATATAATTTTCTTTTTGTTTCCTTTCCCTTTTCATCTTTTCTTCCTTAATAAATTGTCAGTGGCCGGCAACTGACTAGACGAGGGCCGGCGTCCTCGTTGGAGTGTTGCTGGCCCTCGGCGACACCAAGCCATAGCGAGGTTGGGAAGCGAGCCTTGCTGTGAGCTAGGCAAGGCTCGGCCTCATTGGCCCACTACAAAGGCGGTGTCGGCTTGGTTGGGTGACGCCGGCTTGGCGGCGGGCCAACAAGGTTGGCTAGATCTAGCGAGGCTTTGGCTGAGGCCGAGCTAGCCAGATTTGGGCGAGGTCTCCTTGCCCATCCACGACGAGGCTTGTGCTGCACCGTGCTCGGTGTCGCGGGGGACTGGCGAGGGCGTCGGCCCTCGTTTGGCCGGTCGTCGGCCATGGCCGAGGCTGGCGACCAATCAAAAGGAAGAAGAAGAAAAAGAAAAGAAAGAGGAGAGAAATTAAAAAAAATTGGCTGATTCTGGATTTATTCCCAAGAACAAAGAAAATAACTTTTTTTTTTATTCTTGATTCCGTTTCGAATTTATTCTCAAGAATAAAAATTTTAACAAATGGATTTCTATTCTAAATCTACTCCCGGGAACAAAAGAACAGAAATTTTCACTATTTGGTAAGTTACCAAACAGCCCTTAGTGTATTTATTTCCCTTCAACCAAAATGGAGCAACTCTAGAATCTATGGTATGACTGACCCACTTCATTTTTAATATGTTTCAATGAACATAAACAATAAGGCTATAATGTTCTGTAATTCTAGATTAGAGAGAGAAACCACTCTTATATCTTGAAAAATCCCACTTGAATGGGTTTTTCATTTTGGTCCGATGCCCTGATAGTGTGGCTCTACCGTTGGACGACTATATTCACTATTAGGTGGTGTGTATCATAACCTAAGCAAACATTTCGCTATTTGCTATTATCTGGTTGTAAATTCGTCTAGAATTTTATCAATGACAATAATCTCTCTATTGCTATAAATTTGTTGATGATAGGTTTCAATGCCACGGTAATAATCATATAAATTTTTTAGTAATTTTTGTTCTCTTAAGAAAAATATATCTCAAAAGGAAGCTTCAAATAAAGTGCAACATAGTTTCATTTATCAAATTTATGCATTGGATGCACATGATAACGATCTTTTAGCTAAATGAATGTCCTTGACCTTATTGAAAATTTTCGAGACATTAGTGTCTATTAGCACGTGGAAGCTATTAGAGGCTAGGAATATTTACATTATACTACTTATTGTGTGAATGAAGGGCATAGTATGGACTAATGTTATTATTCCTAACATTATTCTCCAATGTATGACTTTTTATAAAACAACTCATATGTGTATCATAACAAAATCTTAGCACTTAAATGGTCAGAAAAAAAGTTATAACATTCAAGTGAACGCTGTACACAAGTTATGGCACTTGTAACGTTCAATATCCTACAATATCACATAAAATGATTGCACACGTGACAAGTATTGTCAAATAAAATGAAGTACGTTGAATCCTTCGCTCCTCAAAAGTTGCAACACATCTCCTTGCAGCATCGATTCGTCGTTGAACTCTTATGTGGTTCATCCTAATGCGCAAGGGGAGAACCAACCCGGCGAGTAGACAGAACTCAACAAGTGCTTTTAGGGGAATTTTTGTCACCCGATCGTGTTCCGGAATTTGACTTAGCAAAGAGAAAAAATAAGCGACGCAGAGAATGGGCATAGGGATGTAAAACAAAGGGTTGTCCTCTGCAGTAAAAGTGGTGGCCCAGATCGTGGCAATCGAGGCGAAAAAGGCCAGGCTATTGCACATCGCGTGCACAGATAGATACAAGCCACTCAGGATAGCGTCTCCAGCTTCATGCCGTTTTCCAAGAGCAATGCTGCTGGAATTGGCGGTGACGCTGGTAGAATTGGCTGGGGCATTTGGAGAGTCATCCTGCCAGTTTCCTCGAGGAAGAGTGAGAGCAGCTTGATAAGTGGCAGCCACAATTAAGCTAGACATTACCAGGATTATATTTCGAGCGGTTTCATCTTGGACTCGGAAAAAGTTAACACACTTCTCAAAGGCAGTTAGCTCCTTGCTAAAAAAACTGTGATAGAGAGAGGGTAGGAGTAACTGCCTGATGTCCTTGACCGTGTAACCTATTCGCTAGATCTTGATCGCCACTAGAATTCATTTGGAAGATTTCTAGAGCGGTCTTACCCTGGAAGTTCTTTGCTTTTATGGTCATATACCCAATCAACAGCTTGATGATCTGGAAAAAGTGCAAAGGGAAAAAAAAATGTTGATTTTCAGTCACTGCTTTGTCACAAGCTTTGCTATCATACACAATGTAAGCGCATGCCATAAATCTATATGAGTTTGATGATGCTAGTGATGTAGCGACTTACTTACAAAAGGAAAAGTTTAAATGCAATCATTTTAACTAATGTAATGAAGTCCCGAGTCTTTTCAAAAAGTATGATTTAGTCCTTTCACTTGAAATTTTTACATGATAGTTAGGAATTGTCCATGTGAGTTGTAACTTAGGTGAACCCATAGAAGTGATGACCCAAATAAACATAATTTTTTCATAAAAATTTAAGACTTAATCACATTAGTTGAAAAGGTTTAGGATTTAATTACATTTTGTATTTATGTTTTTTGCTATGAAAGATGACTTTAGAAAGGTCCAAAAATATCCTCTATCCATAATATTCGATTGATTAGGGAGTAATCTTTCTGTCCACAAAGTGATTATTTTATGGTTGTGTTGGATTGTCTTTCTTAGCCATTTCACTTGCTTCTATCTTGTACAATATGTTGGGATGGACTGATTTCAAAAGAAGGAAACAGATTTTGCTAATTAATAAGGAAAAATGAAAGAACTGAAAAGAATAAATTAGATTATTGTTGTGTTATGTGATTATGATGTGAAGAGTTGGAAGGAAATTATTTATTTAAAATCATCCAACTTAGAAAGATTTAGAGTTCACTAAAAACTTGAGTTTTATAGAGGTTCGAAGGAAACAATTTTAATCATACCTTCTCTCTCCACTCACCAAACTATAAACAAGGTTATCTCTCTATAACACTCCTTTTTTTTCCTTCCTTTTTTTTTAATATATTCTCCAACCAAAACATTGTAGGGCAATTAAAATGACTACAAAGTGGAAACATCACAAGCTACACATAGTTTTCCCACTTTTGAATTGAAACTATAGGCTTGTTTAATTGAAAAGCAAGCGCTACTGTTAGACAATCTTAAGCGATGAAAATATAAATAATTTTTTTTGTTGATAATTAAAAAGACTTCACTGAATAGGATTCATTTCTTTTCAAATATGGAAGTATGATTACTATTTGTAGGTTTTAGCCATGTAATTGAGAGGATTCTAATACTGTCCATTATATTGATTACTAGATTAGGTAAATATTTTGACTGAATTGAGTCTTTTAAGTCAAACATTAATAAGGATTATCGTACAAGTTTAATATCCTCCGCCGAAGACTTAATTTAATTTTCAAACATGCCAATATGTATATATTAAATTCAACAAAAAAAACAAAAAAAAGTTACATACTCATATAATCACCATCTTAATAAGCATTTGACTTTGACCACCCCCCAAAAAAAAAAATCGAAGAAGAGCATTTGACCTTTTTTATTAAAAAAAAGTACTACTTGTTCAACAAATTTTTACAGCCCATCGGCATTATATGTCTGGATGGTGAGTGATTAGGAGAGAAATGAAATGATTATAATAATCACTAAGGAAATAAATGACGATAAAAGAATGGATCCTCCTGTGTAAAAACTGCATCCAATACTAGGGTAGAGCCTACCCTCCAGTGACCAAGTGCATGGGGACATCGTTTTAAAGAGAAGTGTAAATAGAATATTAGGAGGGAAGGAGTAATATCTATCCCTTCTAATTCCTTCTCTTGTTTCCAACAAAAGCAACCAAAGAAGGCTTCTCATTCTGAATGTTTTCTAGGACCCCGTACTTTATATTTATTCCTGGAAAAGATTGTGTCGAATTTAATGATCAAACAATAAAAGCACGAATAACCATTGAAACCGATGAACTATACCTCAGATTGCCCTTCGGATGCAGCAATATGTAAGACCATGTTACCATCTTGGTCTTTCCACTCCAAGATTTGTGTCAGATGGACTCGCTTAAGCCATCCAAATAGAAACTTAAATGCTTTGAGGTATGGTTCTTGACAGCAATGTGAACCACGGTCTTGCATCGGTTTGTCAAATCTTCATTGGATGATTTGCAAGCGGAAAGGAATTCAGCTAGGAGCTCCAGCTCAATGTCTCCTTTTTTCCCTGCAACATAATGCAAAGGGGTGATCCCATATCGTCCTCGAATTCGGATCAACTTGCTGTCTAGGGTCATCATAACCCTCATAGTGTGATAATGCTCGTATTGCAAAGCCAAGTGCATGGGGTTGTAACCCTCTGGATTTAGCTTCCGAGCAAACCATGGTTTCAAGATGGCCAACTCCATAGCCACTTGGGTTTTCCCAGCAGCCGTGGCAACATGTAGAGGAGTATTTGGGAAGGGATCGTTAGATGCATGATCCAAGAGTTTTCGCTCCTCCACGATTCATCTATGTAGCTCATCCACATCGTCATTTTCTATTGCTAGTTGAAGTCGAGGGTCCATGGTTTTCGATGAGGGAAACAGAGGAGTAGTGGAACTTTGCTCATTGATGATGGATGGAAGTAGAAGTAGCGAACTTGCGAAATCATAAATAGCGCCACATTCAGAGCAAAAGTTTAATTGAGCGACTCACTCTTGATGATTCATCCCTGTAGGAACAACGCGACTAGTAGGGGAACTTTCTCTTTAGAGAACGTGCATGCGACGTTTCGCAATGCGTGAGCCAACGCAACAAGATAAGATAAATTATTCTAATAACTCTCGTTAAACCTAAGCCAATAATTTGTGGTCTGAATTTTTGTTTTGTTTTATTATTATCGCTGGGTGTCATTTCTCTCCAACTACTTGAAGATGCGAAGAGTAGCAGCTGAGGTTGTCTTGAGGAATTAATAATTACAGCCCACCAGGTAAGCAATGATGGTTAACTCCAGCAACGGCGAAGCCGATATTTGATCGGAGCTTTTTCAAAATTTTAAGTCCTCAAGTGGCCAAAAGCAAAATTTTAAGTCCTCAATTGATTAACTGTTGCCCAAATCTCAAGTCCTGTTTCGGGTCTTACCCCTATTACCATCAAGAAGATTAAATCACAACAATATACTCATAAGNGATGCATGATCCAAGAGTTTTTGCTCCTCCACGATTAATCTATGTAGCTCATCCACATTGTCATTTTCTATTGCTAGTTGAAGTCGAGGGTCCATGGTTTTCGATGAGGGAAACGGAGGAGTAGTGGAACTTTGCTCGTTGATGATGGATGGAAGTAGAAGTAGCGAACTTGCGAAATCATAAATAGCGCCACATTCAGAGCAAAAGTTTAATTGAGCGACTCACTTTTGATGATTCATCCCTTTAGGAACAACGCGACTAGTAGGGGAACTTTCTCTTTAGAGAACGTGCATGCGACGTTTCGCAATGCGTGAGCCAACGCAACAAGATAAGATAAATTATTCTAATAACTCTCGTTAAACCTAAGCCAATAATTTGTGGTCTGAATTTTTGTTTTGTTTTATTATTATCGCTGTGTGTCATTTCTCTCCAACTACTTGAAGATGCGAAGAGTAGCAGCTGAGGTTGTCTTGAGGAATTAATACTTACAGCCCACCAGGTACGCAATGATGGTTAACTCCAGCAACGGCGAAGCCGATATTTGATCGGAGCTTTTTCAAAATTTTGAGTCCTCAAGTGGCGAAAAGCAAAATTTTAAGTCCTCAATTGATTAACTGTTGCCCAAATCCCAAGGCCTGTTTCGGGTCTTACCCCTATTACCATCAAGAAGATTAAATCACAACAATATACTCATAAGTCATTTGTGGGTTTCTTCATCTTCCGTTCCTCTATGACATAATTGGCAATTATATTTTCCATAACATACGTCAGATGCTATTAGGGGTAAGCAATCAAGGCCAGTTTGACCTAGGAACCAAACAGAATAGGTTAAAATAATTCCAGTTGATTCATATGGGGACCGATTCAGTTTTTGGCTATAAAAGTTGGGAAGGGGCCTTATCCGATTCGATCCCGATTCTGTACCCTCAAATAGTCGACTCTATTTGAAAATCAACTCGCAAGGTATGTTCTAATTAGAACCGGTTCAAAAAGATTCTAAATATGATAAGTTAGAATGATAATTACTTAAATATGTTCATATCGCTAGAAAAGCAAAAGAATCAATAAGTTAGGCATTACTACAATGACTTGAAATTGATGTTATGGCTCGAACCCATATTCAATTCTATTTACAATAGGAGAGGTCAAAAATTGAATCCAACTTTTTTCATTAGTTTCATATTCGTTATAGTGCAAAATGAAGACCCGGCTCCTCCAAATTGTTCATGGGATTGATTCACACTCCATGTTCTAAAAATTTCTACCAGGAAAAAACGAAGTCTTTACGTCTCAATCAAAAACCCAAGACTTGTGTTGATGTCGTTTCACTGACTCCTCCTAGTTGCATTGATTTATCTAAACGACTTCACTTTAATGGGAATTTGGTTATTCACCTTGTGCGAAGACATTGGGAAAATTGACGCCGGGCCTCTTTTTGTATCCTATGGGCCTTTAGCGAGCCCACGCATTGATTACAGTTTCAAGAACTGGATTCACAGGCCTATGAGTCTAGGTTAGAGATGATGGGCTTGGTGTGGGATGAATGGATCAAGCTATTAGACCAGTTCTGAATGCAATGGCCGAATGGGGCACCTCAAGTTTGGATTTATTTTTTGATGAATTTAGGAAAATGAAATTTGATAATTATTTTTTTCATAATATTTAGGATGGTCATTTGGTATAGAATATTTGAATTTACTGTTTTTATTTTTTTAAACTTTTGAATGCCTTAAGATGTCTTATCTTAGATCAGAAGATATCCTATGATTTTGATATATTCTCAGTATTTCTTTTTCTAAGTCATAATTTCTAGAAAAAAGGTTGTCAGGTGGCCACTGTGCTTATTGTTGTGTTTTATAGGGGCACTCAATTTGCCTTTTTTAAGAAATACAGAAAATCAAGAGATGTCTCTATGCGCATTTGGTGCGGAGACGCTTCGTGCATTCATCTTTGTGAGTTGCGATTCGGTGGTTTTTATTTCTGCTATGTTGTTTTGTAGAATTAGATTATGAAAAGGTTATTGGAAGTTTCGAATGCAACCAAGATGAAAATTCTTTAGAGAAAATAATAGATGAGTCCATTACATGTAACTGATGAAAAGAAAAAGAGTCCATTTCTTGCAAACCTTTGAATGAGGCACATGGATTGGATGCACACGCGACAAGTGTTGTCAAAGTAAATAATCCTTGCAAATCTCTTTCAATCCTTCTATCCTAGAAAGTTGCCAAGGGTCTCCTTGTGGAATCCACTCGCAGGCGATCTAGTGCGCACTTTGCTTTCTTGCACACGGCGTAAATGGGCAAAATCAATATGACGGGCACAGAGAGATAAAAGTAACCTTACGGAATTTTGTGCCGCCTTGTCAGTTTTCGGAATTTGGATTATCATAGAAATATAGTAAGCATGGCAGAGAATGGTTAGACAGAAGTGAACCATGAAACTGCAGGTCTCCAGATGAAGAGCGGTGGCCGAGATTGTGGCAATCGAGGCCAAAAAAAGCCACGGAATTCCAAAACGTGTAGATAAATAGTTTCGACCCGTTCATGATAATGTCTCTAGCTTGATGTGGTTTTCCAGGAGCGATGCTGCTGGAATTGGCGGTAACGACAGTGGAATTTGAAGAGGAATCCTTCCAGTATCCTCCCGGAGGAGTGAGAGCAGCTTGGTAAGTGGCAGCTGCAATTAAGGTAGACACAATAACGATTATGTCGCGATTGGATTTGTCTTGGACACTTAAAGTATTTGCAGACTTCTCAGAGTCTGTTGGCTCCCTTCCAGAAAATTGTGATAGAGAGAGGGTAGGAGTATAGCGTCTTTCTTGACGTCCTTCATGGCGAGAATCCGCAACATCTGGACTACTGCTAGGATTCACTTCGGAAATTTCCAAAGCTGTCTTACCTAGGAAGTTCTTTGCATTTACATCAGCATACGGACTCAATAGTTTGATAATCTGGAAGAAATGCAAAGGTTACAAAATGATGTATATGTTCAATTTCATTCACTGCTTTGTCACAAGCTTTACTATTATGCATAAAATGAGCTCATGTCATATAAGTTTAAATGATTGTAGTGATGTAATGTGCATGGAGAAAAAGTTTATTACATTTTCTCATAAAACTTTAGGAGTTAATCATGTCAAGTTGTCATCTGAATGGTTTAGAATTATTTACATTTTGTGTATGGATTTTTTTTTGTTATGAAGAGAAAGACCAGCTTGATAGGTCCATTTTTCTCCATCATGAGTATGTAAAACCATGTGCTTTGAAAATTTTGTAAAACAAAAGAAACCAAACAAGGTGATTCTGTTCAAATCTCCTCACTCAAAATATTTTGTAAAACCATGTGCTTATTAGTGTTACATTTGTTCTAGGATAAGATTGTGTTAAATTGAAGGATCCAACAACAAAAGTACGAATAACCACAAAACTAGTGAACTATACCTCGGGCTGCCTTTTGGATTCAATAATATGTAAGACAATGTCACTATCTTGGTCTTTCCAGTCCAAAACTTCATTAGATGGACTCGCTTGAGCGATTCAAATAAAACCTTAAATGCTTCTATATTGCCCGTCTTGATGGCAATGTGGATTGCAGTCTCGCATTGGTTCGTTAAGTCTTCGATAGATGATTTGCAAGCATATAGGAATTCTACCAAGAGTTCTAGGAGCTCCACATTCTCCTACTCATTGTCTCCTATTTCCCCAGCTACAGAATGCAAAGGGGGTGATCCCGCCTCGTCCCCATACTCGAATCAACTTTGGATCAAGGGTCATCAGTACCCTCATGATGTAATAATGCTTCTTTTGCAAAGCCAAGTGGATAGGATTGTGACCCCCTCAATTAAGCTTTTGAGCAAGTGACGGCTTCAAGGTGGCTATCTCTATTGCCACATTAGTTTTCCCTTTGTCGGCGGCATCGTGTAGTGGAGTATCTAGGAAGGGGCCCTTGGATCCATGATCTAGGAGATTTTTGTCTTGCTCAATTAAGCTGGATAGCTCATTAACATCATCAGCTACTATTGCTTCTTGAAGGGTCATTGTTTGAGGAGGAAGATGTAGGAGAAGAAGGGCTTTGCTCGTTGATGATGGATGGAAGTAAGAGTGGCAAACTTGCAAACATCATATATGGTACCATAGTCGACCAAAATATAATTAGGTGAGTCATTGCTCATGATATATCCCGTAGAAACAATTCAATTGGGTGGGGGATCTTTCTCTTTAGAGAACTTCCATGCTAAGTTTGATACATCCGGAGAAACGATTCAATTGGTTGGGGAATTTTTTCTTTAGAGAACTTTCATGCGAAGTTTCGCAATGCCATGGGTCAAGTCATCAAAGATAATTTAAATTAATCTAACAAGTGCAATTGATCCTTAGTCAATAATTTGTGGTCTGATTTTTTTTTTTAATATCGGTTGGTGTAATATCGAAACAGCCTCAACAGTTTCGATAAATCATAGCTACACCCATTTGGTTCACAAAGATGGTGTCTACTTAACACTATGTGAAGCATAATAATTTCATTGCTCAAATTTCACTAACAGAGAGCTCAATAATCTGACTAGTTTTTATTTTATTTTATGAATTTGAAGTCATCAAGTGACCAAAATAAACATTTGACTCTTCAATTGATCAAATGCTCAATCTTAAGCACTTTTCTACACTCATCTCTTTTACTGTTGTCGCGACCTAAAATTTTTAAATAATAAGGTTTAGGGGTATTGTTAATTTTGGACCGACGGCTCTTAATTAACTCGGGCTCTTCCAAGCCCATACCCTGCGCGACGTTGGGATATTCACAAAAGTTCTCAAATAGGGAGTCGCCACTACTCTATTAAGATCGACTAGGAACCAAGCGAGACGTGGAAGCGTGTCTCACTATTTATGCAACCAGAGAGTCTAGGGTCGAGGACTTGATTACGGGTGCGTTTGGTAGAGCATTTAGAAAGCCCCTTGGAGCCCCAAAGCCCCTTGGAGAAAATTTGGGGTGTTTGGCAACCCATCCCCAAGGGGCTTTCAAGTGAAAGTCAGCATTTTCGGAATGCTAAAGGCACTAATTAATGAAAGATGATCATTTGCCTATTTTGCCCTTAAAATATCATTGAAAATCCATTTTTACCCTTAGTGGAACCCTGGATATTTCACACGTTCCTTTGCAACTCCACGCTCTCCCTCACGACACTACGCTCTACTACTCCTCGCTTGGTTGCGCCGGCAACAACCTCGGCTCCTCTTCCGACGCGACGACTGCTGCTCCTCTTCCGACGCATGTCGCGAGGGCTCCTCTTCCGATGCTAAGCTTTGCTGCTTCTTGCTCAACTGTGCCGGCAACAACCGCGGCAAGCTCTGAGGTAAAAATCGATTTTGGGTGTTTTGGCAAGGAGTTCCGATTTTTGGTTTTACTTGCTCCGATTATGGGTTTTGCTTGTAAAGGGAGGAATTTCTCCATTCTGGATTTTGCTTGCTCCGATTCTGGGTTTTGCGATTCTGGATTTTGCTGGGTTTCACTCAATGTGTTGATTGCTTCTCAAAGCAGAGACTTGAAGCAGAGATTCGGGGAGCAGCTCGTCTCAGCTCGCCATTGCACGTTCCTCGTGATGCATCGAGGTTTCCTCGAGTAGCTTTCGAACGCCCCCACCCCCGGGCCCCCCTGCGGAGATTCCTCGCTCCATGGATTACGAAAGGATCCAAAAGCCTCAGGTTTTGAGTACTGCCCGTTTCGCTTTTGCTCGCGTAGTTGTGGGTTTTTATGGGAATCTGCATCCGGGTCTTGAATGTGGGCCATTGGCAACGAGTGAAATGAGAGATGGGCATTTCGGGTTTCTGGAAATCATAGGTGTCGTTTCGCATTCTGCTTGAGTTGGTTCTTTTTTATTCTTTTTATGGGAACTTTTGAGATCAATGTGTTTGGAGATTTGTTGAGAATAGGCGTGTTGGGTCGTTCTTGATTGTTTGGCTTGGGACATTTGGTTGTGCACAGGGTAATGTTGGTGGGGGTTGTCTCCCAGGAAGCTGAGGAACATGCTGTGTGGAGTTGAGAAAAAGAGAAAAGAAGAGGAGTGTCTTGATTCTTTGGGCTTCGACATGAGATCTGAGTTAAACAATGCAGATGATGCAGGTAAAAGCTCCTCTCCTTTTCTGTTACAGCTAATCCCTGGAAATTTTTGATTTTGATTCATGGAATGCTTCCATTCTCTGAGTTTTCTTTTCTAAGTTTGATAACTTGATTTGCCTAGTAACCCTGATGTGGGGTCTGGGGCATAGGATGTTTCTTTGAAATCAAGTAGACCGCAAGTCGAAACTTATGATCTATATGTTAAACACAGATTCGTGTGAAATCTCTGCAGGTGGTGACAGTTCGGACAATTGCAAGGATGTTGACATTGTAACGGTTCTTCCTGAATGTTCGGCTTCAACAATGGTTGATTTAGAGATGGCCGGGGACTGTTGACCGAAGGAAAACTCCTTAGTCCATTCAAGATTCAGAGAGCAAGAAGACCTTCCCATGGATTATGATGGTGTGAGTGTCCATCGTCCGTTTTTGAGTTTCAGAAGGCAGAGAGGGCTCAACAAAGATTGCCCATTGCTCCATTTTCGAAACCGACGCCATCTAAATGGGATGATGCCCAGAAATGGATTGCAAGTCCCACATCAAACAAGACCACAAGGGACAAGCTAAGTCAGGTACTCGAAAGGCAAGTCTTCTTAGCTACGGGAGTCGGCAATCATCATTGAAGGTGGTCACAGAAGTTCCTAATCATAGAGATTATGTGGACTGCAACGTGCCAGATCGGGATGATTCCATATATTGGAGAAGGCAGGCATTACCTTGTGTTTTTCCTTCACTGTTGCACCGTGATTTATGGATCTCCCGAATTAGGATTTAGACAAAAATTGATTTTGTCCTGAGCATCCTGTAATGAAATCTTTGTTCTTAGAAGAAAGGAGAGTTCATTTGCCTGCGGTGCAAATAGCACTTTTAAACAGAATTGCAGACTTGCAGTGCATGGATAAATTGAATTATGAGTTGGTCCTGCCAAGCACATTCCTTGACATTGACCCTGTTCGAACTTATCATACGCAAATGTCTGCATGTTTCCAAGCTGTTGTTTGGGGAAGTTCAGACCAAAATTTAACATTGCTTTGCCTGTAATGAGGCTCTTAAGTCCTAATTTTGCCAATGGTTTTAGACCTTGGAGCGAAGCTTTCTTTTTCTCCTTGATTTCTCTTTCTTTGCGAACTTTCCATGGTTGCCATGTCAAAAAAATTATTTTGAATAAAATTGTTTATATGACATCTTTAACATTGTTGTCAAATATAAATTAAAAAAGTTATAAACATTTTTTTTAATTTTAAGCATATAAAATTTTAAAAGCTTAAATTAATCGCTAAAGGGGCTTTTCAAATGTGTTTTATACCAAACAACATTCTTCTCAAAGTTGCATTTGAAAGCAGAATTTACCAAACAGTTTTTTACATTTCTTCAAAGCCCTTTAGACTAAACTGCTTTGCATTTCCCCAATGAGCTTTCTAAATGCCATACCAAACGCACTCTACGTTAGTCACGCGACTAACACTCTTTCGGTACCAAATTTGATCGTGTATTAATGAGATCATAGCAATATATTCAAGAAATCTGAGATCTGTCATAATCGTTCTAAAATAAGGAAATAACGTTCAAAATATTATTGTAGAAATAAGGTACAGGAACACAACATAAAATAAAAACCTATTGTAGAGCCCTAAAGGCTTATTCAATTTTGATCTTTTTTAAAAAAAAAAATTTAAGGGTTTTCTATTTTTTTTGGAATTTTTCCGAATTTTCTGAATTTTTATGAAATTTTTATATTTTTATATTTTTAATATTTTTTAATATTCCGAAATTAAACAAAAAAAATTTCAAGATTTTCTGATATTTTTTGACTTTTCTGAATTTAAGAAACATTTATTATTATTTTTGTAATTTTCTAATTTTTTTAATTTTTTGGAATTTTTGAATATTCGAAAAAAGAAAGAAAAATAAACTTTTAAAACCTTTCTGAAATTAAAAAAACACGTTTTAATTTTTAATGATTTTTCCAATTTTTTTAATATTTTTTATTTTTTTTTAATTTCTGAATTTTTGGGTTTTTTTTAAAAAAAATTATATTGAAAAAGTGATTCGGACCGGGTCGGGAGACCCGGCCCTACTAAACCAACCCGGACCCTATTGGTCCGGGCTGGGCTAAAAGAAAAAGGGCTCGCCGAACGGCCCGACTAAAATTTTTTAGAAAAGAGACCCATTTAGCAAAGAAAAATTAAAACAACCCATTTCTATTTCTATTTTCAGCCCAAAACCCCAACCTAGGCCCATTCGAAGATCTTAGACCCGGCCCAGCCCACTTCTACTAACCTAACAACCAAACCCTACCAGCTTATACCTCATCCGACCGGGTTCTTGACCCGGATCGTGGCAATCTCCTCCGCGGCGCTGATGGGGACGGCCGGGCGTGTCCCGGCGAGGCCGCGGCGACGGGCGGCGACTGGCGTGAGACCAGGAGCCGGGGCGACCAAGTAGCGGGTGACATCGGGGACGACAGCGGTCAGCAGCACGGACGGCGGTCGTCGTGCGTCAGGGTGGCTTCGGACGCTGGTGGCGACGGCAGCGACGTCGGCGTGGCGGAGCGGTGGTGGCGTCGTTGTGGGTGGTTGAGCGGCAGCGGCGTCGGCCCTCCCTCTCTCTCAGATCTGGTTCAACATTCTGCTGGCTCGGCCTCTTGTTGCGTTTCCGTGTCTTCTCCTCCGTCCAGGCTCTCGGTTGCTGCTTTCGTGCGGGAGAGGCGCGCATCGCCGAGGGTCGGCGGCCGAGGACCAAGCGCGATGGTTACCGGAGGAGGAGGCCCTTCACCCACAGCCCCTCACTCTTGCTCTCTGCTTGTCTCTGTCTCTCCGACGGCCACCGAGGAGTTGTCCGACTTCGACGTCATGTTCTCCGGCGTCGGCCTCTGGTCCCTCTTGCTCGACAACCCCCTCGTCTCTTCCTCGTTTTCTCCTCCTTTCTTCTTCTGCAGATCTGCCTTCTTCGCGACTGTCACCTCCCAGCTCAGATCTGGATTTTTTCTCTGTGGCTTCCTGTCCGAAAATCGCCGATCTCCCTCAGATCTGGATTTTTTCCTTTCTGCTGTTCGTCGTCCAGCTCCTCTCTCTTCGTTTTTTCAAAACCCAGAAACCAACGTCTTGTTTTTCTCCATTTCTCTTCTCTGGTTTCTCCCGTTTTTTGTTTCTGCCCTTTTTTCTCAGATCTGTCTCGGATTGGCAGTTGCTCGAAGCTCCGGCCTCCCTGATATCTCTGCAAGGGAAGCCTTCCTCGCCCCTGCTTCTCCTCCCCTCTCAGATCTCGCCCCTCTGTCCGAAAATCCCAGCAAAACCAGCTTCCTCTCCCTCCTTTTCCTCCCCTCAAAAACTAGAAAATCAGCTTCTGTTTCCTTTCCGTTCAGCCTTCAAAAGCCAGAAAAAACAGCCGGCTTCCTTCTGTGATTTTCCTCTTTTTCCGGCCAACGTCACCGCGGTGGGGGGTTTTGTCCAAGCGGCGTCGTTGGCCTCCTTCGCTGTTCTTGTCCCCTTCTCCTTCTCTCTGTGTGCTCCTTTCTGGCGTCTGCGTGCCGACGTTTTCCTCTCTCTTTTTTTTTAAATATTTTAATTTTTTTAATATTTTTTTGAAGAAATTAATATGTGAGCATTTAAGACAAAATAAATAAAAGTTCGGATATCAACAACTGTTAAAAAGATTAAACCAATAGCTACAAACT
>MU090439.1:0-29131 GCA_014858505.1 Corymbia citriodora subsp. variegata | reverse complement strand
AAACAGCAGCATAGGCTGCTGTGATTTCCCCAAATCAGCCACCTTTGCCACATGCCAAAGCCGCCATACGCTGCCGGAGAGTCCAAGCCATGTCTCAGCATCACCCCTCTGTGAGCCGCGTTCGTTGCCGTTCTTTCTCATCGAATTAGAACCACCATGTCACTGAGACCCATTTTCGTCGCCGCATGTCTTGATGTTTTGGACGTAGCCACACGTTGCCCTCACTGCTGCCATTGCGCCTGTGTCATCAAAATTGCTAAACCGTAAGTCGATTTCCTAATCCCTTAGTTAGGAGTTAATCTTGCTTAGGAGTAGTTTAATTAGTTTAATTATTGATTAGTGCTTTGGATGATGATTATTAGTGTTTTAATATTATTTGATTAAGCTTGCTTAGTGTTAATCATGGTTAGAATAAAGTAACCGCGGTTAGATTAAAGTAACCGTGGTTGGGTTAGTTAACTATAGTTGGGTTAGAATAGTAACCATGGAATAAATAATAATTATTTATTATTTTCGGAATAATTAATTAATTATTAATTATTTTATTTGATAATTTCGAATTATTAATATTGTTATTACTATTCATTTCTGAATATTAATTTTTTTGGGGAAAATAATTAATTGTGATTATTTATAGGAAATGGTTTTAATTAAGTAAATTTGTGGGAAAATTACTATGGTCTAATTTTCTAATGTCAATAGTATTTATATACTACATTATTAAATGATAATGGTTTATTAAAGAAGGGTTTTATTAAATGCAATTATTTGGGTTGGATAATTAATTATGGGACTGGAAAATAATTAGTATTTTGTGGGACTTAAATTATTTTATGGGAACGATCGACTATAGTATTACATGCTTCTTAATTGAGTATCTTTGAGTATAATTATAGTTTATACTTATTTCAGGATAATTGAGTATTTATGGGAATAGTTTATTGTCGTAGTCATGAGGACATGAGTTTATTTATTATTGAATACTGAGACACGTGGTTGGGTACCGGTAATTATTGAGGTACGTGATTATTTTGGAAAAGTATGCAATTATTGTGATGTTGATTAGTCGGAATTGATTGTTAGACTATGACTTGAACTGCTAATTGTTGCAACTTTCGTGAGTGAATGGACTATTGTTATTATATGTGACTGTTGGATACTGCTGCATTTCATTATACATGTGTTAACTACAATAGCATGTCGCGTGAGTACGAATTATGTCGCATTCATGACCAGCAAAAGCAAAGAAAAGAATGAATTGTTTGTTGATGTGTTGCATGGTCAGATTAAAGTTGATTGCTCGGTTGAACTGGATGACCACCAATCCCCATTGGGGTTGTACCATGACCATTGGGTCGCCTGACAATGGTCAGATGCGAGGCTGCGGCAATGAGCGAGCCCTATGCTCCATAGGGAATGCCGTCGATAGGGGAGAGCCCATGACGTCGACGTGCCTCATTGGGGAGAACGATATCTAGTCCACGACCAGTTGACCACCAACCATAAGGTTGTGCTGTGGCCTAAAGGGTCGTAATAATCAAAACACGTGTGGGCATTGAGATATGAGAAAGTTGTGCTATGCTCTGATTATTTGCATACCTCTTATTGTTGTTATGAGGTGATTGATAGTTTCTGCAAGTTGCATATGCCAAGGCCAGGTAAAGTCGCTTGTGTTTTCATCTGCTTATTGAATTGTCATCTGATAATACTACTTGAGGTGTGGTATGTGTTGTTTGCCGAAACTAGGTTGCATGATTAGACTACCCTAGAGGCGAGCAAAATTCCTAACCAAGGCTTAGGATTTTGACTTACTGAGATTTTATTTCACTAGTTATTGAATAATCATTTTAAGGTCTGTAGAATGGAAGATCGATGCATGTTATGGCTCGTGGCCGTCTTTGAAGGGAATAGATTAACCCTATCTTGTTGGTTTCATTGGCTCGTTAGGAAGATGTCCGTGGTTAAAGCTTGCACTTGTAAACTTCCTAGAATTAATCAGTAGATAAATAAAGCAGTACCTTTGAATGTGTTCTTGTTGGGTTTTTCTACTATCCCTACTTTTGAAATTGACTGGGGGTTGTGATTCATTTCCACATATGCATAATTACAAAATAAAAATAATGGTCGGCAACGCATCCTAGGATGTCGCATCTAAATGACTGTGAGAGAATAGGGGTTGTCGCGTGCTTGAGGGTTAGGGCGTGACAACCCCATTGATTTTGGTATCAAAGCCTAATCAATACATGGAGTGATAAGGTGCGATAGGTTTTGAGATAGTTAGTTAGGAAAACACCTCGTGCTTGTGTTTGTTTATTTAATTCTCTAGCTATAAGCGGATCATTCACGGTTTCTAATTCCTTAGGGAATTGGAAATAAGGTTTCTGTGATAATTCTATTAGACAAACAATCTTGATTCAAGAGCCCTTGAGAAAGGCAGTCAAAGGATGGGCTAGTGCTAAAGGAGAGCACTAAGGGATCCTAGATTTAATGAAATCTTACAGGCATTGGAAGCCTTGGGTATTGAGATAGGGTAGCGAGTTTAGACTCAAGTTGTTGTTGTTGTTGCCACTGTTGTTGATGCTGTCTCGCCTAGTAAGTTCTATTGGTTGGAAAGGGGATAGATGATCAGTCGATACTTAAGTTGGTTGAATCGTTCTTGGAGTTCGAGTCATCCTAGTCAGTTAGGGCGAGTAATCCTAAGGTTGCAACCCTTTGGATCAAGGAATTGGGGTAAGCATTCGCATTGCTAGAATGCTCAGAAGAAGATAAGATAGCATTGGCAAAGTATCAATTGCAAGGTAAAATTAGCACGTGGTGAGAAGTAACCCAAGGAAGGGTTTTTCCCAAAGGAGTGTCTTCGTCGAAATGTTCAGCAAAGAATACTTTTCTAAGTGCACATGAGAGCAGAAGGTAATTGAATTCCTGCAACTTTGTCATAATCTAGTAGACCGAGTCAAAAGGTCGAGGATGGTTTGAAATCGGAAATCAAGGATCAATTAGTGCTCTCAAACCTAAAGGACTTTGATGGATGGTACAAGGGGGCTCGACTAATTGAAAATGATGTGGCAGAATGAGTAGCTGCATATGGATTAGTTTGCATTTTATGAAGTTAATTATCAGCTTGGGAAATGTGTTCTATTAAGAAAGCATGTGTTTTTGAGTGTCCCATTAACCATCAAAGAAGCAACCTCAACAGCCACAAGTGAGACAACTGATCGCGAATGCTCCGCAGAACAACTTCCATTGTCCTTTGGTGCAAGATTAAGTGTATGTAGTTATCAAGAAGGAGGCAAAGGATTTGCAAGTCGTGACTACTGGTAAAACTTCCAGTGTAATCACGCTGCTTATGCGTTAAGTGGTTTGGCAGCCACGCATTTATTTTTAGCGGAATACTTTACTAAGTTGGTGAGGCTAAAACTGAAATTTTTGGAAGAGGTTCTTAATAGATTAACCTAGTTAAAGGATGAGGTTGTATGCGGTAGGATTGTTCAGATTATACGATGGTCATTGGCGATCAAAAGGAATTGATCGATTTGATTGTTTTGGCAATGTAAGATTTCGATGTGATTGTTGGAATGGATTGGCTTACTAAGTATCGAGTTACAATGGATTGTTATTGGAAGGTAATTCAGTTTAACCCATTAAGTGGGTTTAGTTTCGAGTTTATTAGGATCAAGGAGGACCTCGATCCCTTTGAAATTCATTGTTGGAAGTGACTTGTTTATTGGACGAAGGTTGTTAAGGTTGTTGGATGATTATGGTTAATGTGTTAGTTGAAGAATCAAGAATGGATTATTGCACCTATGCATTGATTATCGGCAGTGTAACCAGGGGGCGATCATGACAAGTATCAATTACCAAAGATAGATGACTTGTTTGACCCACTTCAAGGAGCTTCGATATGTTTCAAGATAGACCCAACGATGGGCTATCAGTAGTTGATAATTAAAAATGAGGATATATTGAAAATGACATCGTGTGTGATTTGGTTACTACGAGATTACCGTACTATTGTTTGGATTAACTAATACACCAGTTGTTTTTTTGGATTTGATGGATTGACTAATTAAGGCATATTTGGATTGATTTGTAATTGTGGTCGTGAACTATATATTGGAAATATTCGAGGAATATAGAGAAACACAAACAACACTTGAGCGTGGTGATATAGACCATTCGAGAGCATAAACAGTATGCCAAGTTTAATACGTTTGAGTTTGAATTTACTCGCATTGCTTTTGTGGGTCGAGTGATTTTGGACGAAAGGAATTTTATGGATCCGCTAAGATCAAGGCAATCATGAATTGGTCAAGACTTACGATAGTGACAAGGGTTCGAAGTTTTCTAAGTCAAGCAAGTTATTACAAACGATTTGTAGAAAGGTCGTCTACAATAGCTATGCCTCTAATATGAATGTTAATGAAGGACGTAAGAATTTCAATGGATGGGTAAGTGTGAGCATAATGTTTAAGAGCTTAAGTATAAGCTCATACCGCACCGGTTTTGAGGATTTAGTCTAGTATCAAAAATTATGAGATTTACAAAGAGGTGTCATATGAGAGATTTGACTGTGTGGTAAGGCAAATAGGAAGATTGGTTACTTACGCGTCATGGCAATTGAGGTCATTGGATTTAATAAAAGTCAAATAAGTTTTATCTTGATGATTTGAGGAGTTGTAGGTATGGGATTGTAAGAGATGATCTATTAAATGATGATAATCTTTGATAAGATTTACGGTGGATGATTTATTGCTCAGAAGTCTTAGATTTGATTAAGATATGAATTTACCCAAGGTGGATTATTTTGGGAGATAATTAAAATTGGGATTTGAGGAATGGATTTTTGTCTTTGGTGGATTAAAAATTAATTATCCATTGATGCTAGGTGGATAAATGGTGAAATAGCATGATCGATGATTTCTTCTTGAGATATCATAAAGGATTTGAAGAAGTACACAAAAGCTTTAAGTGCAATAAAGGACATTTGGTTTGCACAAATATTCAAGTGATGAGGTGATATTTTGGACTAAATATTAAATGGATGTGAAAAGAATGTTGGAAGGAAAATTGGTGGCTTGTGAAATTCAAACAACGATTCAGTAAATCAGATTTCAAGTGTCGATAAGTGACATCGTGGAAACAAGCTTATGGGTTGACAAGTTGGAGGAAGTTTTGTAGTTCGAGGTAGATGAGGTTAAAACCGTGAGACTAGATATGGAATAAACCAAAGTGGATAATACCTTTACAGAATAATGCATGTCAAAAAGGGACTTTTGCTAATGGTGGGGTAGTTCAAAAATGCCCGTGATGACTGATCTAATGAGGGCGGGGAATGGTCGCCGGGGCTAGAGTGCCTGAGTAATGAGTGACTCTTGGCAGGCTTCTAGAATGTCGAAAAAGGCAAAAATGAACTGAGTGGTATGGTGGAAATATGGTCAAGCTTGTGAAGCTCCAGTTTATTGGAATAAGGTCAGAGAAAGGACAATTGCTGGTTCAAAGATGGTCTAGCAATTAGTGGATGTTGTTGGATTATTAAGTTTAGCGTTGCGTTTCCCTTAAGGTGTCATCAATAAGAGGGATATATCGATTTGGACACTACCAGTACCTTGGCTTAGTGGTATGTGGGATAAAGTTCTATAAGTCCAATTGAGAATTCGAAACCAGGAGGTGACAGCAAAGTTGCTTTTAACAGAATCGGATAATGCTTACCTTTTTTTTTCAAACCAAAGATGGTTTGGGCAGGATTGGAAATGATTTGGCAGCACTGAAAGTGTTGGATAGCACTATGAGGCAAAATGAACGACCTGAAGAAGTGAGGATGCAATGGGGCATTAATGCCCTCATATGTTTAAGGATATTAGAAGTTTGGCAAATTTTGAGGACGAAATTTCTATAAGGAGAGAAGAGTTGTAACATCCCAAATTTCGATCCATTTCGAGATAGATGAAATGGTTATTTTATCAATGCACTGTTAGTTACGTTTACTCTGAGTTGGCCTCTCATGAGTTAACTAGCTGTTCGACAAGACAATTAAGGATTGATACACGTACAACTAGTGAATTTAATCAGGAGTAGGCTGCTCGACCATAAGAATTAAAGAGGAATAATACTACATTGTTGCGGGCCAATTAGCGAACAGAAATAAATCGATTCAGCAAAAATACGAGGTCAGATTGCGAGTGATTCTGCACGACTTCGATATTAATTGCGAACCACGTTAAACCGATTTCCTTTTGGCCCTGTATTTAGTGTGAGCAATTAACCCCTCGTGATTATATGACAATCAAGGATCGCCCTTATTTGAATACACGATCGTGGATTGAAAAGCTATCAACCACGGGTCAAACACACGAGAACCCCTAAACGCCACCCGAAAGTTAGGTCATACTAAAGTTGTGATTGATCGATTTTAATCACAAATTTCAATCCAGTGTCGGATAGCAAACTTTTAGGAATGTCGAGACTAAAATATTGGATGTTGCCTCATTGATTCTGGAATTTATCGATAAGCCTGAAATTATTAGAAAAGGATTCAGCGAGCCAAGTTTTGGAGCCAAATATTTGGGAATTTGTACTTCAAGGGTAAAAAAACCAAATTACCCCTTCTAAAAGCTTGTTTAGTATTTTCTTTTTCTTTTCTTTTTTTTTCTTTCTTTTTCTCTCTCCTCCCAACTTTCTCTTCACGTTTTCTCTCCCCCACCCACTTTTCATTTCTCTCTCTTCCCTCACCGATCAACCCCACCCCACCCTCTCTCTCTCTCTCTCTCTCTCTCTCTCTCTCTCTCCTCTTAGTTCTTTCGGTTTTCTCTCAAAACAGCAGCATAGGCTGCTGTGATTTCCCCAAATCAGCCACCTTTGCTGCATGCCGAAGCTGCCATACACTGCCGGAGAGTCCAAGCCGCATCTCGGCATCGCCCCTTTGTGAACCGCATTCATCGCCGTTCTTTCTCATCAAGTCGGAACCACCCCATCACTGAGAACCATTTTCAATGCTGCATGTCTCGATGTTTCGGACATAGTCACGCGTTGCCCTCGCCGCCACCATCGCGCCCATGTCATCGGAATCACTAAACTGTAAGTCGATTTCCTAATCCCTTAGTTAAGGGTTAATCTTGCTTATGAGTAGTTTAATTATTGATTAGTGCTTTGGATGATCATTATTAGTGTTTTAATATTATTTGATTAAGCTTGCTTAGTGTTGAATCATGGTTAGAATAAAGTAACCGCAGTTAGATTAAAGTAACCGTGGTTGGCTTAGTTAACCGCAATTGGGTTAGAATAGTAACCATGGTTAGTACTAATAAATATTATTATTTTTTTTGGAATAAATAATAATTAATTATTATTTTCGAATTATTAATATTATTATTACTATTCATTTCTAAAAATTAATTATTTTGGGGAAAATTATTAATTGTGATTATTTATGGGAAATGGTTTTAATTGAGTAATGTTGTGGGAAAATTACTATGGTATAATTTTCTAATGTCAATAGTATTTATATACTACATTATTAAATGATAGTGGTTTATTAAAGAAGGGTTTTATTAAATGGAATTATTTGGGTTGGATAATTAATTATGGGATTGGAAAATAATTAGTATTTTGTGGGACTTAAATTATTTTATGGGAACAATTGACTATAATATTGCATGCTTCTTAAATGAGTATCTTTGAGTATAATTATAGTTTATACTTATTTCGGATAATTGAGTATTTATGGGAATAGTTGATTGTCGTAGTCATGAGGACACAAGTTATTATGATGGTTGGGTACTAGTAATTATTGAGGTACATGATTATTTTGGAAAAGTATGTAATTATTGTGATGTTGATTAGTTAGAATTGATTGTTAGACTATGATTTGAACTGCTGATTGTTGCAACTTTCGTGAATGAATGGATTGTTGCTGTTATACGTGACTGCTGGATACTGCTGCATTTCATTATATGTGTGTCAACTACAATAACATGTCACGTGAGCACAAATTATGTTGCATTCACGACCAAGCAAAAGCAAAGAAAAGAATAAACTGTTTGTTGATGTGTTGAATGGTTAGATTAAAGTTGATAACTCGATTGAGTCAAATGATCGCCAATCACAATTGGAGTTGTGCTGTGACCATTGAGTCGCTTGACAATGGTCAAATGCGGGGCTGTGGCAGTGAGCGAGCTCTATGCTCCATAGGGAATGCCGTCAATGGGGGAGAGTCCATGACATCGCCATGCCTCATGGGGGAGGACAATGCCTGGTCTACGACCAGTTGACTGCCAACCATAAGGTTGTCTCGTGACCTAGAGGGTCGTAATAATCGAAGCACGTGTGGGCATTAAGATATGAGAAAGTTGTGCTATGCTCTGATTATTTGCATGTCTCTTACTATTGTTATGAGGTGATTGACTGTTTTTGCAGGTTGCGTGTGCCAAGGCCAGGTAAGGTCGCTTGTGTTTACATCTGCTTATTGAACTATCGTCTGATAATGCTGCTTGAGGTGTGGTATGTGTTGTTTGCCGGAACTAAATTGCATGATTAGACAACCCTCGAGGCGAGCAAAATTCCTAACCGAGACTTAGGATTTTGACTTACTGAGATTTTATCTTATTGGTTATTAAATAACCATTTTCAGGTTCATAGGATGGAGGATCAATGTGTGTTATGGCTTATGGCCGTCTTTGAAGGGAGTAGATTAACCCTGGCTTGTTAGTTTCATTGGCTCGTTAGGAAGATGCCTATGGTAAGGGCTTGCACTTGTAACTTTTTTAGGGTTAATCAGTAGATAAATAAAATAGTACTTTTGAATATGTTCTCGTTGGGTTTTCCTACCTTCACTGCTTTTGAAATTGATTGGGGGCTGTGATTCGTTTCCGCATGCGCATAATTACAAAATAAAAATAATGGTCGGTGATGCGTCCTAGGACGTTGCATCTAAATGACCACGAGAGAATAAGGGTTGCCGTGTGCTTAAGGGTCGGGGCGCGACAAATGATGAGGTCAGCCTCGTCCTGGCTAGGTGAGGCCTTGCAATTGTTGGGCAAGCTCAGCCTTGCCTAGCCAAGGTGAGGCCAACCTTGCCATTAGTCAGTACGGTTTAGGCTTGTTTGCTAGAGGAAGAAGGAAGGAGGGGGGAGGGAGAGAGAGAGAGAATCAAAAAATCAAAAAATTAAGAAATTGGAATGTTAGTGTTGGCCGGATGACCAACCCCAACAGGCGCCAATCGGCTAAGC
This sequence comes from Corymbia citriodora subsp. variegata, assembly GCA_014858505.1. Classification (NCBI taxonomy): domain Eukaryota; kingdom Viridiplantae; phylum Streptophyta; class Magnoliopsida; order Myrtales; family Myrtaceae; genus Corymbia; species Corymbia citriodora. The sequence goes on along the minus strand of MU090439.1, from coordinate 19,907 downwards.
TAACCTCCATGTCAACACCAGATAGCCAAAATTGACTGGATAAACTGAATTAGTACAATTGTAAAATGTTCAAGACTGAATTGGCCAAAAAACAATTTATGAATAAATTAGAAAAATTGCAATAATTTTAAAACTGTTTTAGTAATTTTTTTCGTGTAAACGGGTATTGAAATGTAAAAATAACAAGAAAATAAATTTGAATAAACGATGTTCATTGATTGATTGGTCATCTTTTACACAAACTACGAATCAAATATTATACCATTACCGATAATTACCAACAATTATAAAGAAAGCAAACACATCCCGTGTGACTTTTAAAATTCTGCGTATTTGTTGACACCCGAATTTTTTTGTTTACATGTTTTAAATGCCCATTTATTTTGCATATATAAATATTTATTAATTTATAGAAAAAATAAAAATTTCTGATAAAAAAATTCCAAAAAAAATGTTCGGGTGGGCTGGCTCAGCCCAGCCCATCCTTTTTCTCTCCCTCTTATTTCCTTTTCTCTTCGGCCCAGTCCACCTTCCTTTTTTTTATTTCGGCCCAGTCCCATTCCCTTTTCTTTTCTCTCTTCTTCTCCCAAAGGCACGCGGACAGACAGGCAGCAGCAGCACGTAGAAGGCGACGTCGTTCCCTCTCGCCTGACGTCAGCCGCGTGACGCCAGCAAGGGAATCTTCCCTTGCTGCGCTCTCGCGCGGCGAGAGGAGGAGAGCTGCGTTTTCGGTTAGAGAGAGAAGGATCGAGACAGAGGGGAGAGCGGGGCGGACATGGACGATTTTTTTTGGGACCAGAGGCAGAAGGAGAAGGGAGAGAGAGCTCGAGAGCCTGGGCTGAAGGAGAGAAACGGGGAAAAGGCGAGCTTCTTCTGGCCATTTTTCTGGGTTTTTGAGGGACCATTCGGTGAAAGAAAAAAAGCTCGAGAAAACGTAGAAGAAGAAGCAGGTTTCTGAGTTTGGAAGGAGGGAAAAAGGCAGAAAACGAAAGCAGAAGATCGGAGAGGATGGTCTTTCGCTGAAAAAGGGGCTGGCTCTGGGAGAGAAAGAGAGAGCAGGAGGAGAAAGGGCAGAGGGAGGAGAACTGTTTTTTGGGGATTTTTGCAGGAAGAGAACGACGAGGAGGGAGCAGCAAAGAAAAACGCAGGAGCTGTGGTTCTGAGTTGAAGACGAGAAAAAGGGGCGAGCAAGAAAACCAGAAAAACGCAGAAAAACGAAACGCAGGAGAAGAAAAAAACCAGGGGCAGAAAACGCAGAGAGGAGGAAGGAGGGGAGCCGGTTTTCTGTTTTTGAGAAGAAAAACTGAATCCTTCTCATCAGGGAGACTGCTCATGCTCGACGGGCGAAGAGAAAAATCTTGAGGTTGATCAAGTTTGAACCAGAGAGGAAGAACTTCGACGAACTCAAGCCGGAGAGAGCGCTTCGACGAGGGGGATACCGGAGAGCATCTTGCACAACCGCCAGCCATTATCTCCGTTCGTGGATATACGGAAGCCTTCGTCCATTGGACACGTGATCCCTAGGCCTCGTCCATCGAAGCTTCGCCAGCGACCGTATGCCGGCAAAATCTCCATTCCCGAACCAGGTAATGCTTCTTTCATGCTCCGTTTTGTGCTGACTGTGTGGTGTGGAGCTATAGAGTTGAATCAATGGTATTTCTAAACAAAATAAGCAATTTTGAATCGAGGTCTTGATGATTTGTGATATTCGGGAGATTAACACGCACTGTTAAACTGAGGAATGCTTCCGGTTCGAACCCAGAACTTGAGTTCATTGATGCATACCACCTGTTCGATGCATTGCCTGAATGAAACATAGAACACTTAGGAGCACCGAACTGGACTGGAAAATTTTGGGTGAACCGTGATAAAATAAGACGGATTGGGGATCAAATATGTTGATTCTGACCTTTATAAATTATCTTCGACTCAAAAATCACATTGAATATTGTTCCTGAACATACTTGTTAAATCGTGCACCAACTGTTTAGGGAAATGCCTAAATGAATGGCCGGAATTCATTTCGTCGTGCAGATGCTTAGAAGTTTACTTTGATGCGTGATTGTTCCTGCATGATTGAACTACATCTGCTATCATGTTTTTCTCTATGTTTTCCCGTGATTTCATGGCGTGTTCATCAATCTTTGCAAGTTGTTGGAAAAAATAAACACTCGTCGGAGTGGGCGGCCAGAACTTGTGGCTGACGGCTGTTTATGTTACCTGGGAGTTGGTGAAGTTTTACCGGTTGTGTAGGTGTCGGCATTAGCTTGGTCGAGCGGTGATCGGAAGTGGGTCGACTCGAAATTTTTTGCAGGCGTGAGAGACTTTCGGCGAAAGGTTGAAGACGATGCACGAGGGGGTGGCTTCGGGTCAAGAGGAAACAGGAAGAAAGAAGAAAAAAAGACGAAGGGGGAAGAGGACCAGAATAAAAAAGGACCAAGAAAAATAAACACCGAAGAAAAAAAAGAGAGAGAACAACAAAACATAAAAAAGGAAAGAAAGAAAAAGTTTGCAGGAAAGAAGAAGCTGCATGAAGTTGAAGACGATGCCGCATGAAGGAATTTGCAGTAGAAGAAGACAAAATGAGGGAAAAGACAAAAAGTGAAAAAAAAGGAGAATTAAAAAATAGAAAAAGCAAAGAAAATCGAAATAAATAATAAATAAAATAAGTGGCAGAAAATAGAATGAAAATGGGCCGGGCTGAGCAATTTTTCTGATGGGTTTAGACTGGGATTTTGGACTGAATTTTTCTAAATAGGAAAATGGGCTGTTTGATTTTTGATGGGCCATTTTAAAAGTATTTTCGACCGTGCCATTCGGCCAGCCCGGTCGCTAGCCCAGCCTAAACCAATAGGGTCCGGGTCGGTTTAGGAGGGCCGGGTCTCCCAACCCAATCCGAATAACTTTTTTTTAATAATAATAAAATTTCAAAAACTATAAAAATTTCATAAAAATTCAGAAAATCCCAAAAAAAGGCAAAAAATTATAAAACCCTAAAAAAAGAAAAGAAACCAAAATTGAATAAGCCTTTAGGACTCTACAATAGATTTTTGTTTTATGCTATATTTCTCTTTTTTTTTTTTTTTAGGGACAAACATTAGGACATTCCACCACCCTATGCGGTGGCGTCACTGGCTTCGGGCTTACCCTCCTCATGAAGGGGAGGAGTTTGAATCCCAGGAGAACGTCCATCAGTGGATTTACCCGAGGTCACGTGGTAGTGGTTTCTACGTGGCCTCCCTAGGTTTGCTCACCGACAATCGGCTTACAAGGTTCCCTAGGTCACAAAAAAAAAACATTAGGACATTCCTGTGCCTTATTTTGTCGTGATATTTTGGATGTTATTCCCTTACTTTAGAATAGTTAGGATAAACCTTAGATTTCTCAAGTAGGTTGCTATAGCCTTATTAATACATAATCAAGTTAGGTACCGAAAGGGCGTTACTCGCATGATTAACGTAATCAAGTCCCCGACCCTAGACTCTCTGGTCACATAGAAAGTGAGACACGCTCCCATGTCTTGCTTGGTTTCTAACCGACCCCTATAGGTTAGTGGCGACTCCTTATTAGAAGACTTTCACAGATACCCAATGTCATGTGAGGCATGGGCTTGGGAGAGCCCAAGTTAATGAAGGGCCGTCGGTCTGAAATTAACAATACCCCTAAACTTATTTAGACTTTCCATTCTCCCTGGGGGACAAGATAAAAAAAAAAATTTAGGTCACGACAATATTTACAAACAGCTACCAAACAAACCCACTACTTCAACATTGTAGCCAAAATTGGCGACTCCACTTTGTGACAATTATAACAACTCATATTTTTTGGCCATTACCGCTAGTGGCTTCCAGGATCAACGGTTTCATGATATGATAATTGTGTTGGTGTTACAATTGCTCTTAAGGTTACTAGCTCCATAGCTTATAATATAGTTGCCTTGTTTGTAATCCATTGCCAATCACTTTAGTCTTGACTCTCTTATCGAATAAACCAAGCTCTATTCATCGATTTCCATGATTCGTGACTCAGTAATTTTCCTTTGCATTTGTTGTCGATAAATACTAATTATCTCATCGACAATCCATACTTGCCAATCAAGAACTCCTAATACTAAGCAAATTTTGCCTTTGTTATGTCTTGCTTAGTCTATTTGTGTCCGAGTTGACAATCAAAGACTTAAGCATTCTTTGGTATTAACATAAACATCCTCTTTATGCGCACGGTCATCTCGAGGATTAAGAAAATGAGAAAATAAACTCATTGAGATGAGACCCGAAATATCAACCCATGATTCGACTCACAACTCAAAATTGATTGCGTACAAATTGATCCAAGTCATCCTTGATAGATCAATGGCGAGTTATCACTTCTCATTTTGTCAGCATTCTTCAGGTCTACAGTCATAGTTATTTGTGTTTGCATTCGTTCTTACCTCTACTTTGCAAGTTTAGTGTTCCTTTGTAGCTAGCTTTGTCATGTATTATTCATAATCCCTTCTCTTTAAATACATTGGGAGATTTTCTTTTCTTAGACTAGTGGAAGTTTACTGACACATATACCTCATCATTGGTTCATGTCCTAGGACTCGTTAGACATTGATAGTACACTTCTCCCACCATTTTAATCTTAAAAAGTCAAGAATTCTTGGTCAAACTATAATCGAAAAGTCAACCTTAGGTCAATTTTTTTTTTTTTTGCATAAAAAGCTCTAAAATAATATCAGTTTCACTTTTGCATTATCAATTTAAAAGAAAACCAAAATTTCACCCATCAATTAAAGTTTTCATAACAAATCACTAAAATGTTAATTTTTGGTCAACACTTTGTCAAAAAAAAATTCAAAATCTCCAAATCATCCCTTTTTTTTTTTACCTTAATTTGACTTCGATATTGTTAATATTACAAAAATCGATTGAGAACCAATGAAATCCTTGGAACCTTGCTATTGAGAACTAAGGCGAGCCCAATTCTAATCAATTGATTGAAATAAGGCCTAACCTAAACTACCCTAATCATCTATTAAAAGCATAAGGCTCCGTCTAATCTAGCAAACATTATACTACTTTGCCTATGAATATTTAAATTAACCTAATTAAAACTATTTTGAGCACTCCTCTCTAGTGTATTTGATTGGTATGAGTTTTGGATGCAAATCCATGGTTTTCCCATAGATGGGAGGACAGAAGAAGCTATCAAAATGATTGCTCAGTTTTCGAGTGTGTTGTATCGGACATAAAAATTGAAATTAGAGGACTCACATCCATACTGATAGGTAGAGCTAGGGTAATTTTGGAGATGTCTAACCCTCTACTATCTGGAATGATTTCTAGCTTTTGGGGAAAGGAACATTGACTAGACTTTAGACTTGAACAACTCCCACAATTCTACTACTCATGTTGGAGGATTGGCCATTGTGAAAAGAATTAAGAGTTGGTGCTGTGTGATAAGTCTTTCTTTGCCACCAATGATAAGCTACTATATGTTTTTGGTCTTGGTTAAAAGCTGGAGCAAATGACTAAAGTCCTTTCTGGGAAGCCTTTTATGGAGAAAATATAGGGGAAAAAGAGGTGGATGATATGGTGCTAGAAACTCTATTTGATTCTGGACAGCTTAGTGTGTATGTAAAGGAACCGAGTAGCTCTCCTATTCAACATATCTCTCAACAGGATGAAAGAGGGAAGAGAAAACTCCTTGAAGTAGACATGCCTTCTAATGAGGCTGAAATGGGTAGAAAAGATCCTTGCCATGCTCTGGCATTTACTTTACCACCAGAGCTCCCCTCATTTCATTTTGTTGAGGAAAAATTGCAAAAAAAACAGTGAGCAACATCCTTCGCAGCAACTAAGAAGTGGTGAAGATTTTGCCCTTATGATGTTATATTTTGGTATGTTCATGATGGAGTATGTCCAAGAGACACCTATTGCTTATGATAAAGTATATTTTAGAAAAGTACCCTTTGAAGGGGTATAAGCGGTTATTTTTCAAGAGAAGTATAAAAGAATAACTTTAGAAAAATAACCGCTAATGAACGCAATTAAGAGAAACAAAATCCTTTCAATTAAAAGAAAAATACTCAATGATTCTATTATCTATTTTGAGAAAACAATTGGCATTAATGCTTTGGAATGTGAATACTTTCCTTGTAATTGTATTCAGACCAATGTGAAATTGTATTGTCCATCGTTTGTTCGAGATTCAATGTAAGTTCCTAGGATAATTTCTTTATTGCACATCGAAAAGGTAAGTCGTTTCTTCCGCTGACTATTTCTATCAACATTGGTATCAAAGCCTGTGTTATGATCTTTGTTTTGTTTTTTTTGTGAGTTTTTTCACTTGTTGATCAATATGGGGATTGAACGAATGAACTTCATATCGTTTGAATGTTTATTTCTTGGAAATTGTAACATGAATCATTGAAAACAATTCGGACAGAAAGAACGGGTTCGAAGGATGAAGACCACCATTTTGTTTCGTAATGTTTTGACAAATTTTTTTTTGGTAAAAAATAAATTTTGATTTCATAAATTGAAAGATCTCATCAAGACGAACAAAACAGTGGGTGGCACGCCATCGAACGACGTCAGACACACCCACACATGCAACCAAAAGCCGCAGCATGTGAGCACCATGCGCCTCACAAGTTGGGACTCGACCTGGTTGACTGGTCAACGAGTCAGACCAGGTTGACCAGTTGAACCAATGAACTAGTTGACCAGTCGAATCGATGAACTGGTTGACCGATTGGACTGGTCACGGTCGGACTAGACTTCGGTTGGACCGGTTGGATCGGTCCAGCAGCTCGAAATGGATTGGTGTGTGCGCCACATGTGCCGCGCATTTAGGCGGCACGTGTGGGCATGTGCAGGCTCCATTTGGAGCATGCTTGGTGCCCATGTGTTTGTAATGAAATGCTCTACATTGTGATATGGTTAGTTTATATGTTTGAGGATTTTAAAGGTATAAAAATGCATACATAACTCCAAACACGTGTATTTTTTGGGGTATATATGCATTGTTTATTCCTTTTAATCTGTATTTTCTTATAAGTTTGTAAATATAGAAGCTAGCCTACATGAAAATAACCACATATGAGTGATGTAGAGCGTGGTTCGATGATAGCATGTATATGATTTAATGTACTTGTAATATCCTAATTCTAAGCAATCTTGAACAATGGCAAAAGATCTTTGAAATATTCAACATGTCTTGATTTCCGTTAGTGATTAGAATTCAACATGTGTTCAATTCCATTAGTGATTAGAACTGTTGATGATTATTTTTTGTATGTTGGTCCATATCATGCTATGCTTTTTGATATTTAATAGAAAATGTGACAATTACATAAGGATATGTAATTTTTTTTTCCTAGTGAAAGTTCATAGGTTTGTAGAATTTGAAGGAGTTATCACCTAGAACTTAAAATTTGCACAAATTAAAATGAGTCAATGATAATAGAACAATCATACACTGAAGCTAATTGGGAACATAGTGAACTTTTGTTTCGGTGCCTTTTATTGAATTATCATTAATTTAGTTTGTATTTGCTGCAAATTATATATATGTATGTTTATGTGAAAATTGTGTTAGTATTGATTCTGCATTTATTATGTTAATATGTAGTAGCAATTGATTATGGCTTTGGCATCCAAGACTATTGTGGTTGACCTCAATAAGGGTGAGAGGTTGAACGGTGACAATTATGATATTTGACATTGAAAGGTTTAGTACATACTTGAGGAGTAAGAGGTTTTGGAAACCCTCAACCACACCATGGATGAACCTAAGCAAGGAACCTCAACTCAACACAAAAGAGATCAAGAAACTTACTAAGCTTGGAAAAGAAAAAATAGCATTACTTGCATCACGTTGCTGAGTTGCATGCAAGATGATCTCATGTGTGAGTTTGAAGGTTATAACAAAGCTCAAGCAATTTGGATTGTCTTGAAAGATAAGTTTGGGGTTACGTCTACCACTAAGTTGAGGAGACTCATTATCAAATTTGACACATACTAGAAGCGCCCAAATCTAACGATGAGGCAACATTTTCGCGAGATGTCAAACATAATTCGTGAGCTAAAGTCTGCAAGTCACACCCTTATTGATGAGCAACAAATTCAAGCTGTTATAAGGTCTCTTCTTGACCATTGGGAGCATATTAAAATCAATATGATACATAATGAAAACATCATTACTTTTGACGATATAGCATGTCGCTTGGAATTAGAGGTTGAGCGCCTAAAGGTTGCAAAATCCTCTACCCATGCTTATGTTGCTGAATCGAGTTCATGCAAAATTTCAGGCTTCAAGTGCAAGAGGAACCGAAAATTCAACAACAAAGGAAAGGAGATCGATGAGATATCCAAGAGAGCTAAGGCCCTCCAACGTAAGAAGCATGGTGGGAAGAAGGACAAGACTAAGATGAAGTGTTATAGTTATGGTAAACTGGGTTATTTCGCTCATGAATGCACTGAATTGAAAGGTGTACCACATTACTCAATTACTTTAAATAATGCTTTTGTTTCTAACATTGTAATACTTGCTGAATTTCATCATATATGGACTATAGATTCGGGAGCAACAGACCACATAGCTAGAGATTGATGAGCATTTGTGGAGTATCGTCCAATACAATTTGGAAGAAAATGGATATATGTTGAAAATAACTCAAGAGTTGAAGTAAAGGGTATTGGCACATGTAAATTGACCTTACGTAATGGTCGAAACCTATTCCTACATGATATCCTCTATGCTCTAGATATTCGACAAAACTTAGTCTTAATAGTTGTTCTTCTAGGTTTAGGTTATGTATTAAATTTTCATGGTACTTGTGTTAACATTTTATTTGGAATAGTTTATTATGATTCTGGTTATGTATTAAATGATTTTATGGTACTAGACATTGACTATGATGCGTACAATATTAATGTTGATGGTTGTTTTTCTTTAATTGCATCTTCTATTAATGTGGAAATTGATGCAAATACTTGACATGCTAGACTATGTCACATTGGGTTACAAAGAATGAAACGATTAGCGAAAGAAGGCCTTTTAGAGTCACTCATTAATGTTGATCTACCCGTATGTGAACATTGTCTAGCTGGAAAAACAACAAGGAAACCATTTGGTAAAGAAACTAGAGCTGAACTTCCATTGCAACTTGTACATTCTAACATTTGTGGTTTGTTGAATGTGAGGGCGAAGCATGAAGCATCATATTTCATCACTTTTATAGATGACTTCACACATTTTGGTTATGTTTTTCTAATCTCCCATAAGTTCGAAGCATTGGATTGCTTTAGACAATATATAACTTTGGTTTAGAATCAGTTGAACAAAATAATTAAGGCATTGAGAACTGATTGTGGACATGAGTATCTATCTGAACAATTTAAGATTCTTTGTGATGAAAAAGGAATTGTATGACAATTGATTATTCCTAGTACTCCGCAATAAAATGGGATTGCCGAGAGAAGGAATAAAATCCTATTAGAAATGGTTAGGTCTATGATGGCGCAGACAAATTTTCCTATCTTATATTTGGAAGATGCATTATTGATTGTTGCCTATATACTTAACTGTGTGCTCTCTAATCAGTCACTTTCATTCTTTATGAATTGTGGACCGGTAGGAAACCAGATTTAAATAATCTATGACCTTAGAGGTGTGCAACATATGCTCATGATTCTTCCCAAAATTATGGCAAATTAGGCCCAAGAGAGAAGAAACATATTTTTATTAGATACTCTGAACACTCCACCATTAGACAACTTGAGGAGTACTTGCATTCTCATTTCCACCAAAGACTTGGGACCTCCCAAGTATTTTCTTAGCATTGAAATAGCTAGATCAGACAATGGGATATGTCTTAATCAATGAAAATTCGTCTTGGAAATTATATCAGAAGCGGGTTTATCAAGATGCAAACCAACTATCATCCCTATTGAACATAATGTCAAACTCACAACTTTTGAATATGACAAGTTCAACTCGTCATCTAATGAAGATCCATTACTTCAAGATCCATCAGGGTATCAATGGCTTGTTGGGAAGTTGATTTATCTCACTATGACCAGACTTGATATATGTTATGCAGTGCAGATACTTAGTCAATTCATGCATAATCCCAAGCAGTCTCACATGAATGCAGCACTGAAGGTTGTAAAATACTTAAAGAGCTACCTAGGACTTGGAATCTTATTATCTCGTGATTCTGATGTGAAGATGAAGGCTTATTGTGATATTGATTATGTGACTTGTCCGATGACTAAAAAATCTACCATAGGCTTCTGCATCAAATTAGGAAAGTCCCTGATTTCATGGAAGACTAAAAAGCAAACAACTGTCTCATTATCGTCAGTTGAATCAGAATATTAGGCTATGGCAAAAACAGTTTGTAAAATAATTTGGATACGGGGACTACTTTCGGATCTTGGAGTTGAGATTGATGGAGCAAGTAGGTTATTTTGTGACAATGATGTTGCACTTAAGTTAGTAGCAAATCTTGTCTTCCATGAAGGACAAAACATATAGAAGTTGATTATCATTTCACTCGATAAAAAATTCAATAAGGAATTATTGTAACTTGAGGAATTGGAACAGTGGAACAGCGGTGGATATTTTCACTAAGCCCCTATGCCAAAGACAATGTACTTATTTGCTAAGCAAGCTAGGTGCCTTTGACTTGTATAAACCACTAGCTTGAGGGGGAGTGTTGGAAAAGGATACAATTTGCATAATTGATTCATTGCATTAATCAGGGATTGTGATTGATAAATGAATCAATTTAGGACTAGTATTGATTCTTTAGGAAATTTTCTTTCCTTTTATTTCTCACTTTATGTACTGTATATAAAGCATTGTACATTGAGAATACATAGAAATACATATTACAAATTTTCTCCCAAATACATAAGTTTCTCTCATTTCCTTTCATCAAAACTCGCAAGTTCAATGACTTCGTGTCCTTCCATTGAATTCAAAAGTTTCTAGTGGATGGAAAATGCCACGACTTTTTTTTATAAGTCACTTGGCACTTTCCATTCACAAAAATCTATGGCGTTAAATGGGAGGACTAAAGTGGACAACGATGACAAATTTTAGGACTTCAATGGACATGATGAAAATTTTTGGATTTAAGCATTTTACCGGGATAAGTTTTATGACTTTATTGTAACATTGTTATCAATAATCATTAAGCTTATTGAACTATGTTTCAAAGATATACCACGTTTTGCCATGTCGCAAGCATAGAGGCAAAGCAAAGCACCATGTGGTGAGCATAGGAGCAAGCATTCTCATTGGGCTTCATCATGCCACGTGGGAAAACTATGCTGCTTATTTTCCCATGCGGCAATGTGGAAAGCATCAAAGGCAAAGTAAAGTATCATGTTATGAGCACAAGAGGGAATATTCGTTCCCAAGTTTAATTCTCCACAATAGATGAGATCTTTCATGGTTGGGGGTTAATGTAGCGCATGGTCGGCTGATACATATTTTAGAATCACCAAAATATGTACATAACTCCTGAACTTCCACATCAAACTGAAGAATCAGAGAGCTTACAATGTTATGCATACATAGGACCTGCTCCAACCCGTTACTTTGGTGTTCCACCCATGGACTGGGTCGATTCTTACAAATTATAATAAGTTCGGACCATTTTATTAGTTGTTTGGTTTGAGGACAGACGGAACCGATAACCCCGATCCAACAAGGATTCGAAGTAATATCTTGGGTAGAGAACTTGGATAACATGTCGGATAACATGTGGATCATAAAAGCTTCATAAAGAGGTGAAGAGAAGCGAGCAAGGAGCGAAGTATCTTGGAGTGGTATCGGCCACAATGAATTATGCTTTAAGAAGAGGTGCACGTATGTAGGTCGGAGAGAGGACTTGGGATAATTACTCATAAACCTCTTTTGAAATGGTTACCACTTATTACACCCTTCTTATGATTAACCCATATAAACTGGAATTAGTCATTACAGTGTATCTAGTTGAAATTAGGCCTAATTGAAAACGCATTTTGGGGCCATTTCTTGGGACTGGGGGAAGCACGATAGCAGTGAATTGCTTAAAGGTCCAAGTATTCAATTTTTCCGGCAATTGTCAAAACACCAAAAAAGAGAGTGCTTCATGTTCGCTCGTTGTGTCGTAATATTCAGCTCTATTGTAAGAAGAGACATGCTAGTCTCCTCCGAGAACCCACGACAGCAAGCAGTGAGAAACTGGTCATCACGATTCAGATTTTGTACCCATTGAAATTACATGACACAAAATCATAGGACACATTAACCCGTTCTTAATACGCAGGAATGCGTAAAAATATCAGATTATTCGATAATTGATCTCACAACCATAATCAAAATTAACTCAAATTTCTGTCTCTCTCCCTCTCCCTCTAAAATGTGTATAGGCAGCTCCCATCATCACTCCTTGCAGTCGGGTCAAAGTTTTCCGCATTCGGGTCGGTGCATCCTTCAGGCACGGGGACATGTACTTGCTGAGCTGCTTTGCCTGAGCAAGAACAATGCGGAACAATTACACTAATCAGAAAGATATTTGTTTCTAATATGGTAATGATATGGTATTATCAGTAAGATGAACAGATTTATATAGAGGTAAAAATGGAAAGAGAGTTCGGACTGACCGTAGAAAGAGCCACTCTTGATGGAGTCTTGGTTGGCATCACCGAGAGCAGCCTCGCTCATATACTTGTCGGCCAACTGGACTCTCTTGACGTTCTCTTGCTCCTGGACAAGCATGTTGCCGTACTCCAACAGCTTGTCGAGGGTCATCTTCGGCTGATCGAACGTAGGAGGCCCTTCTTTTGAGTTCACCAGCTTCTTCCCGATGGTCTCCACCCCGACCCCGGATATCCACTTCCTCACCTCGTCGTCGTACACTCGTGCCCTCAGGGCTCCGAAGAAATCTGCCATTTTCATACAAGGAAGGAAAATTGCAACAATTTTTATTCTCAAACGTTATCTCTCATTCAACTTCTAGGTGAAAAGAGCTTGAGGATAGTTACCGATGGATTGTCCAGGGAAAGCATCAACAAGCTTCACAACATCCTCCTCAGCCACATTGTCAGTCCTGAAGATCCCCTTGCAGACCCCGATGCGGTCGTCACGGGTCGGGGCCCAGTAGAACTTCTCCATTCGCCCATCACGGATAAGCGGTGCATACAGTGTGGAGAAGTCGTTCCCTGTGACGATGATCGGGACCCGTGGGTTCTCCTCCTTGTTGTACATCCCGGGGAGCTGGACGTTGGTCGGGTTGTCCGCGATGTTCATGAGGGTGGCATTGACCATCTGGTTGTTGACGGTGTACTGGGTGGTCCCGCCCATACGCCCGGCACCGGCATCGAGATCATTGATGAAGAGGCAGCACATTTTGCCTTTCTTGATGATGTCTGCGGCTTCACGGTACCTCTGTCGGATCAGCTTCGCGGGCTCTCCAGCATTGCCACTTTCCAATTCTCCGGCACTCATCATGATGGGGCTAAAATGCAAACCAAACAGGATATAATAGAATTATTTTCAGTTGGGCGACCAGCAATAATTCCAGTTTCATAATTTTCCATATCTGACATCATGGGTAATTCACAAACATCCTGATTCTTTTTTCAAGTGACAATCTTAAGGCAAAAAGTTCTGATTCTTGTTTCTCGAACATAAAAGCCAATAAGAGTGCAAGACACATTTTGCAAGAGCACACATGCGAGACTTACTTGATTCCCATCTTGGCAAAGACAAGCTCACACTGGAAAGATTTTCCCTGACCTTTGCCTCCCCAGATACCAAGGATTAGTGGAACCTGTACAAAAACAGGACATCTTATTCGTGTTTCATTTTATTCCTAGCCGAAATATACCGATAGAAAACGATCAACTAAATCACTTGAAGCAGACCTTGATGTTAGGGAGGGTCATGAAGTTCTTGGTGATGTGAACAACAAGCTTGTCCATGAAGGCCGGTGCAATGTAGTATCCACCCATGGTGTTATCAAAGTCGTACCTTCATTCAAAAGTTTATACAAAAATTTAGTTGCATCACTTGACCAAATATCGAGAAATTTTTTTTAATGAGGCTTACTGGTAGCAAAATCATTTTGATAAAAAAAATTTGGCCTAAAGAAAAAAGGAATATTATCGATGGGAATGCTTTTGTTTTTCCTTACTGGCGGAGTCCGGTGCTGATGTAGTCGTAAGAGCTCATGACGGCGTAGTGGGTGCCAGTGCCCATGGGAGCTTGGAAGAGGGAGTCGACCATGCCCTTCCCGCGGGTGATGTCCTGCTGGTCATCCGAGGTGTCATAGGCAAGTCCTCTCCACTTGTCCTTCTCGGTCTGCTTATCTTCATCATCAGCCATTGCGCGCACGCTCAAACCACTGAAGGGCGAGGCGGTCTTCGGGAGCTTCTGAGTCATCTTCTTCAAGCTGCTTCCAAAGAAGGCCGAGCTCGGAGCCAATGCTCCAGTGTTCGAGCCATTTAGGTTGAGCTGCATTGGCATCCATTCATTAAAAGATGAATTCACAAACTCCTTGTCAATCCCATCCATGAAAATCGACACGATCGACTTATGAAACAGAGGTCTCTTTCCCATCATCAATATTGAACATTAAATTGGTATAATTGATTAGTTAAAGTCAGAAGGTAAGAGTTCCTACTGTTTGATTGCACACTTGTACTATTCAATTCTAACACTATAATCCCCAAGGCGATTTTCATGACTTCAATATTGGATTAGAGAAATGGCCCATGTGCGTTTGGATCAAGTCGTTAGAAATAGGATGAAAGTGTGTTAAGCTACATAGTAGGCATAAGTGTCACTCTGTTGGAGCTGTTGCTTCTGGCATGACCAAAGCCGAAGATGTCGCACGAAGATCAGGAATGGCACCCTAAGTTAATATCTAAGTCAAGCAAAAGACATCCACTTTTCCCAAGTAAAAGTTTCATTTTTTTAGAGGATGTGAAGCTGGCCGTCACATAAAAGTGAAATTAACCGATGAGTGCCTGGCGATTGAGTTTTAAAAAGGAAAAGTTTATCTATGATTTGTATGGAAGAGACGATAAAAAAAACTCCAGACCAAACCGGGTTGCTCATCAACTTCATCAGTGGTAAATGGTAAGTATGACCCACTCTAAAACTAGTGTTACACGATATCCAGAACATACACTTGTCTCAACGAACAGATACACAATCTCCGAACTATTGACATGTGCGTATAGTGTCTGCCTCAACCGGAGAGGGACTCCCATTCCTTAAGTCAGATTTCTTTGCCCAAATCATTAAAAAAAGAAAGAACAAAAGAAAATGCCCTGATAAAAATAGAAACAAGGTAGCATGTGACGATCTTATCCTATGAATTTCTATCTCTAAAAGTTATGTGCACGAGAGAGAGAGAGCGAGAGAGAGAGAGAGGGATCACCGGAGCTCTGTTAACAGTTCCGACAGTGGGTACTGAGGTGGCCATCTCCGGGGACGATCGGACGGCTCTCCCTCGCTCTGAAAGCTTTAGCAGCCACCAACCCCCGGCTAAAGAGCAACCTTTAAGAGGAGAGTGAAGTACAGAGTGGATAACTTATAGCTGGGAAAGATCTGGTGTGTGTCCAGGAATCGACGGGGTCCCTCAAACTCCCTGACGACCACACAATGCTGATCGCCTGGCGATCACACGTGGCAGAATTGGAGTGCCCGTATCACAGTCCCTCGTTGGTCCCTGAGGTCGGAGTTTTTTTTATTTTTTGTTGGGTTCGGTACTGGAGGTTGGAGTTGAACCACTTATCTCTTCCCCAGAAATCTCGCAGCCAGTAATTGCCACTCAACCTAAGAAACAAACTTGACTTCCGTTTTAGTGTCCTTATGATTCCTATTGCCTTTTGGCTTGTCTGTGACTGAGTCTCTGCTTGTCAAAGTCGCAATTATTGTAGCATTTTACCCGAAAAATTTTTAAAAAGGAAAAAACAAAAGAGAAGCGGAGAGAAGAATCTTGTCCCTCACACCTATTTCGCGAGTTTGTGCGATTTTCCCATTTTTAGCATTCTTTGTATAAGAACATATATTCCATAATTATTTTCTGTATAGAAATGAGTGTGGTGACCGAGATACTTGTAACAACATATTCAGCCTTATCGGTTTAGGCCCATTAGCATCACAAAATGGGTATCGTCCGAATCTGTGGGGGCATCTTATGGAATAGAAGTTAGAACCTTCTTTTCTCCTTTTTTATTTTATTTTATTTAGACCCAACTACCTGAAAGAAATGGTATGCAACATGACCGGTTCAACCCGGAAATCTAACCAAATTGTCTTTTCCTAATCAATTCCAAACCAGTTTATGTGGAGATCTTGCTTGGTTCTTAGGTAAAGAAGGGTACAAACCAGTTTGGTGTCCGTTTAGCTTGTTGTAAACCAGTTTAAAACCGTAACTTACAAGTCTTTTAATAAAAAAACTTATGCAAAGAATAATGAGATTGAGCATTTTACCACAATTATGATATCTAGACGGTAAACAAAAATGCTGAGAAAGGTAAGCTTCCATATCATCCATTGTTTGTCTAAAATCAAGTTTATAAATTTATCTTTTGCTAACGATATCTGATACTTACCATAGAAGTGTTAGGGCTCTAAGAAAAATCATGCATATATGCGGAAAAGCTCTATAAAATGTTTGGACTTAAGACTTAATCCACAGAAAACAGAGTTTAATACTATTGATATTTCAAGTGATTTATCGGAAGAGTGGGCTCATGATAGTGGTTTCAAGTTGAGATTTTACTAGTGAGGTACTTGGGTCTTCCATTAATCTTAGATCCACTCACCGAAAAAGATCGTAAACTTTTGACCTGGAAGATTCTAAGTGAGTAATAAATGAAAAAAAAATGAAAGAGACAAAAAAGTAATCGATTCTTGAGTCGAATCTAAAATAGGCTGGTTTAATTCCAAGCCAGTTCTAGAGCTCACCAATGAGTTTTTTGATTCCCAAAATTGTGAGCTAACTCTATCTTTGTTTGGAACCTATCGAGATAAGCACATTAGGAGTGTCATAACTTTCATACGGTGCTCACTTTGGTACCAAATTTTTTTTTTCGCTCACTTGAGTGCCAAATTGGAATGAAATCATTCACTTAAGTGCCACTTTATCGAAAAAGTTGACGTGTCAACCGGAAAACAATATTTTAATATTTTCATTAATTTTTTTTATGATTTTTTTTTTGCTTTTTTTTAAAGGCCGCCGGCAAGGGCCATTGTTGACCCTTGCCGATTGCCAAACTCCCGCCCAGATTGGGCGAGGGCCCCCTCGCCGTCGGCCGCGAAGGCCTTGGGTTAGGCCGGTGAGGCTGTCGAAGGCCCTAGGTGAGGCCAGCAAGGCCATCGACGGCCTCACCCACGACGACGACAGCAAAGGCCAAGTGGGCCTTGCCTAGATCTGGCCTTGGGCAAGGCTGCAATGGCCCTCGGTAGCCATGGGGAGGCCGCGACAACTAACGGCAAGGGTTCTACAGCCGACAAGGGTCTAGCCTTAAGCAAGGCCGCAATGGCTCTCGGCAACCGCGGGGAGGCCGCGACAGCCGATGGTGAGGGTTCCACAACCGGTGAGGGTCAATGGTGGCCCTCGCCAGCCCTTAAAAAAAAGCAAAAATAATAATAAAAATAATAATTAAATATATTAAAATATTATTTTCTAATGACCATGTCAACTTTTCCGGTGGAGTGGCATTCAAGTGTATGATTTCACTCCGATTTTGAACTTAAGTGAGCGAAAAAAAAAAAATTGGCACCAAAGTGAGCACCATACGAAAGTATTGGCACTCCTAGTGTTCTAACCCTGAACCTATTTATTCAAGAATTGATCACAATGACATAGAGGTCTATGAAATAGCAGGCAACCCTATGAATGGCTAAATTTAGACATTAAACTTGTGCATATAGCCATGACCTAGAAAAGCCTATCTCTATCTCTCTCGATCTCTTGCTCTCAATTCTCGAAAACCTATCTCTATCTCTCTTGATCATTCCATCTCATGCATGTTTTTTTTTCTTCCCCTAGTTAACTATTCTAACTATCATGATTTATTAGGGAGAAAACATCTTACTATTGGTGAGGTTGCCATTGCCAGCCTTTGGCAAGGCTTGACCTTATCATCACTTGGCAAGGTCGACCTCACCAACCTTTGGTGAAGTTGGCAAGGTCAACCTCACCCTGCCATTGGTGAGGCTCAACCCTTGCCAAATCTAACAAGGGCGAGGGCGAACCTTACTTAAGGCTAGCAAGGTTGATCTCCCTAGCCTCTAGCGAAGCTAACAAGGTCGATCTTGTGTTGCCACTGGCAAGGCTCGATCACGCCATCACTATGTGAGGTTGACCTTGTCCAACCCTTGACAAGGCTTAACTCTTACTAATGGCTGGTCACCAACCATTGCCAAGGCCCAACGACAGGCCAATGAAAGAAGGAAAGAAAAAGGAAAAAAGAAAGAATTGAAAAAATTAAAAAAATTAAAAAATTATTCATGTTAACATTGTAGGATGGTTTGTGCTAACTAAACTATTATCTCAATAATTTTCAATCAAAATTGACTACAATAACTAAATAGGGAGATTTTTAATAAGTTTAGTACTAAATTAGCATAATTGAATTGATCGCCATATAATAGGTTTATGGCTTCTTTTAAGAATAGGGAAATTGATGATTATTTTTTAAAGAATAATGATCCATCCTTTTCATACAAAATTTAAATAATAGCAACTAATTTTGATGATTAATATCGTCTTGATTCACGATAACATAACCTAATTATGGTGGCAATCATGAAGTGGTAATTGGACAATTGGCGCTACATGTAATATATAAATAGCAGCAATTTCGTTAATTGCTAGCTTCGGTATAGTTTTTACCCAAAAGCTATCAGACCTTTTATTAAACTCATTTCCTTATTTACTCCTCTCAATCTACCGTGCCCAGCCGGTTTAAAAAATAAAGGCTGTCTGTACCGCTTTTCAGCTTTCCCCAGCAATTTCAGCTATGGAAAGCAGTGCAAAAATTTTCATTTTGAAGGCACTCACCAAACACTTCAACATTTTGATCCTGCCGTAGAGAAAGCTTTCCTCCGAGAGTGATTATAACTTTGGTTTACATTACATTTTGTTGGCTGTTCTTCGTGGGCCTAGCTAACATAAATAATTTTAGAAAAAAATTGAAAAAGGAAAACAAAAAAAGTAGTGGTCGTTCATGGAGTGCTCAGAGGAGAAGGGGAGAGGTGAGACAGCATTCTCCCAAGGAGGAATGCACGCATAGAAGAGGCAAAAAGACAGCGGCTTTCCGCGAACATTCGAGAACCCAATGCCTTTGGAATTGGCTCAAATTGTAATATATTATTCGTGAGATGGAGACTTACGGGTTAATTGGTTTCTTGCTCCATTTGCGTTAACTCACCTTCATTATAATAAAATAGAGAATTTTTTTTCATGTATCCTATTACTCTTAGTGTAATCAGCTTTCGATTTTCTATGTGGAAATCTTAAAATTGTTAGTGTTGTTGTTGCTTTGTCTTTTTAACATTTCAGTATTATATTTACTTATTTTGATGTTGTATTACTAAAATATACTCTTCGCAACTTATATTTTCTATCTAGTAAGCTCAGACTCTTCCAAATTCATACCTCACGCAATGGTGGATATTTGATGTTAAGTCAAATTGACATTATGAGGAATTTCTAATGAGGATTGGGATATATGAATATACCTCACTTCCCACGTAATAAGAAAATTGAGGATCAAGACTCAATTACACCAATTAATTAACTAGTGTCCTTTCATTACCAAATCTTATTCAATTACCAACTATAATATTCAAGTAGCCTTCTTGCTAATGGCAACTCAAGGATTATACTTCATTTCATA
>MU090438.1:0-29142 GCA_014858505.1 Corymbia citriodora subsp. variegata | reverse complement strand
CTCAAATATATGTGGGATCATCCTCTTCACGTGGATTGAATAAATTCAAATCATGGTTCTCTTAAACATATCGAAAAACACCATCCGAGATGGCTAACCCACATCTATTGAAAAGAATTTTCTATCAGAGTATTGGTGCACAAACATTCTCTGTTAAAAAGGTCCTGTTTTGAATTGAAATCCCAATATGCTGTGAGCATAAATCGTGGTCCTATCCCTTATATGGTCATTCCATTCATAAAAGCAAGGTTTTTCTAAGCTTTAGCTGTCATACAGAAATAAGCCAATATACAAACCACTATTGGGCCACAGGCTAGAGGAAGGAGGAGAAAAGGGAAAAAAGAAAATAAATAAATAATTCAAAAAATATAAAAATATTATTAAAAGTTATCCATGTTAGTGCCGTTGTGCCACATTAGTCGTTCGGTGTCCATGTTAGCAAAATCAGGTCAAAATTAGCTGGAAGAATCAAATTGGCATTAGATTAAAAGTTTTAGGATTAAATTGGCACAAAATCAAAAAGTTTAGAACTAAATTGACACAATAAAAGGTTTATCACTAAATTGACATAAATGCAAAATGTTTAAGACTTTTTTGACACTTTTCCCTTGATCTTGTGTCACCCCTACACCTAAGAACTCCAGCTCGTGTCAATTTGGTGACAAGACCGAAAGAAATCAAAGTGGAAAGAGCATAAACGAAGCATCTTATGAAAGATGTCAAGTCCTTACCTGAGAATACAGAATGTTTGGAGTCATTACCTGAGATTCTGATGTTTGGCTCGTTAACTGATAAAAGGGAGGACGAAGGTTCCTCGGTTTACCAGCCACCCTGTCATCTGATGGACGCGTTCGCGCGTGTATGCCTAAGCATGTGATATAATCTGAAGAGAAGGTGGACCTGGTCTGGAGCGCCGTGGACTCCGCTCACCAATCAGACTGCGGATGCCGATTGATGAAAATAAGAACCTAGGCACTAATGACTTGGCCACCGAGGTTGGGTACCTGAGCATGGCTGTTGGGGATTCCGGCACGGCCTTGAGAGATTTGGGCCCAAGCGCCAGTGATTGGGGCGGGGGAGACGAGTTTTCGGGCATGGCAATTAGAGATCAAGACATGGCACCGGAATCCCAAGCCTCGCCTCTGGGGAAGTGGGCCCAACTACGATGGACCTGAGCTCCAGCATTGGTGATTTGGGTGTAGGAGCTAGGCACCCAAGCATAGGCATTGAGGTCTTGGGCATGACATTTATGGAGCTAAGCTTGGCCGCCAAGGAACTAGGCCAGACTTTGGGACTCAGGCCACAAGTGTTAGGGATACTGTTCCTAGCGCCGATATATAGTTTTATTTTTGGAAAATAATTTTTTTAAATTTCAAAAAGATGGATCGCTTTTCTGAATCTAAGGGTAGGTTTTCCATTGACTAGGAAAATAATCTCCCTTGACTATTTTTATGAGCGATGCAAAGGCTAGAATATGGGGAAAATGTTTTTTGACATGAAATTTTTCATAAAACGAATGAAGTATCAAGACAGAAATGTTCCTTCAAGAACGCACCGATCACATTGATGGAGTGCTTTCGCATTATATGCCAAAAGTGAAGCAATACATCGCTGCCGAAGATTGTGTCTGTTAGGATCCAAAGTCGGAAATCTGTGCACCTATCTATGCCTTTGGAATAATTTCTTCAAATGTAGGTCAGACCTTGTTCAGCTTTAAGTACTCACGTGCACACGCGTGATCATCCTCTCCACATGCATCGGATAAATTCAAACTATGATTTTCTCGAACATAACACGAAACTCCATCCAAGATGGATAACCCCCACATCTATTAGAAGAATTTTAATATGGACGGTGTATGGCGCACGACCAATCTCTGTGAAAAACCCGACATGCTGCGAGCATAATTCGATCCTCGTATGGGCATTCCATTCCTAAAGCAAGGCTGGTCTAAGCTTTAGCAGTGATACAGAAATAAGCGTGTCTGTGGCACATGCTTGCTTAGATCTCTAATGTGTAGAAATGACCCATCTCGTTTAAATTATGCTATGGTCTTCTCCTCTTTAATTAGGCATTAATCATTTTTCTCTGTGGCTCCACTCTCGTCTAAGTCATTCCACGATTCTCTTCTTCATGAAAAGGGAGAAGCCTTGCCATGGGGGAATACAACTCTATCCAGCTGTCTCGTTCAACACCAGTGATTTGGGCGCGGGAGATAGGCACTCGAGCATAGGCACTAAGGTCTTGGGCATGACATTTATGGACCAAAGCTCGGCTTCCAAGGAATTGTGCCAGTCCTCGGGATTGAGGCCCGAACATAGGGAATTCAAACCAAGAGCGTTAGGGTTCCCATTCCAAGCCCCGATATCTAGTTTTATTTTTGAAGAAAATATATTTTTTTCTGAATTTAAGTGTAGGTGCAAATTGACTAGGAAATAAATCTCCCCCAACTATTTCTTTAAGCGATACAAATGTTAAAAAATGGGAAATATGTTTTCTGACATGAAATTTCTTGCAAAATAAAGGGAGAATCGAGACATAAATTTCTTAATCCATTTCCATTTGTAACATCCATTGAGAACTATCCGTGGCAGAGGATGCACTGTGCAAATGTCCGATGGTCTGTATGGATCCGGATTTGTTTTCTCCTTTATTATTCGCCGCTTTGACGTGGATTATTGACCGAGTAAATGGCATTGGACGTATTAACTTGCCAAGTCGATTCAACCGGTTCGGTTCCCTTATACAAGGTATAGGTACAAGCCTTGATGGTTCGGTTCCTGATTCTCGGCACCTAATTAAAAACCCATACCCTACAAATCTCTCGATGGATAACTGTTGTTAAAAATAATGAAGCGACCGATAACTTTTACAAAAAACAATGCATGATATAGACCGATTATATTATAAAGATGAAACAGGGAAGGAAGGAAAGAAAAGAAAACAAAGAAGAGTGAGGCACTTCCAAGGTTGGCTTGGAACTCATGTGGGATTAATCAGTTCACTTTTCGATTCCAAAAATTAGGATCCAATGCTGACATGGCAGCTTCTAAGTTCCTGGTTCGAGACCTGCTCATCCTAGAATCGATTGCCGATGGTCTCAACCCCGTTCGATAAGCTCAGGTCGGAAATCTGGCGGGTTTGGGCAATAAATTTGCAGGAAATGGAAATCACAGTGAATAATTCGTGTTTTTTGTGCACGGTTGATTTTGATTCGTTCTTCAATTTGTTTTTGAGCGTACAGCAGGTCATTAGCTGTCGCACTTATACATAAAAATAAAGCAGAATAACATAAGTCGACGATGATTTGCGAGACGGGGCAAAAGGGCCCGACGGAACGAACGGCTTAAGATGAACGGCTACGATCTCTTCTTCCTCGACCTTTCTTTAGGGCCCTTGCTCTTGCATGGAATTTTCATGTAACTTGGGAAGCTCATTCATTTCTTTTTTGTAAAATTAAGGAGAAAATGAGAAAATGAAATTCAGGGTATAGAATAGAGGAAGTACCAGAAGCCATGCTCGACTTTTTGTCAATGGACTAAGATTACGAGACCGGGAAAAGAAAAAAATCATCTCATTAAAATTTCCAATTGGATCAGGCCCTTCTTGTGGACTTTGAATATTGGATCGAAATCAAGTCAAACTCTATATTATGAAAAAGAAGAAGAAGCCACTTGAATTGCCATAAAAAGAAAGATACACCACGAGAAACATAAACAAGGCCACTAATCAAGATGACAAAAATAAATAAATAAAAAAACCGATAATCTGACATACCAACTCTTATTTATTTTTATGGTTGGTATAGACTCTCTAGGTCGATCCATCACACGTCCTCGAAACCCCGTTCAAGTTTTTCCCAAGAACTTTATTCATGTCCCTCCACGGCAACCCATGTCCTTCTTGCAGCCGCGGTTGTAGTTGTTGGAAGGAAGAGGGATACAGTGCGGGCCCTTGCAGTAGGCGCTGCCTCTTCTTAAGCTGTCATACCTGATCATCCTCGCGCCGACGATCGCATCATCCGTCGCGAATGAGAACAGCAACAGGGCGTAGATCCAGAGGAAATGAAATATTCTCGACATTGTGGATGTAACCGGGCTAGAAATGGCGCAAAGTCGAAGAGCTTTCTGTTCTACAAAAGTTTTGACTTGGAGAATAGAAACGTGGGCAAGTACGATATATATAGGGGAGAGACAAAAGAACTAACTCCCATTCCCTGACTTTCACTAACCGATCCTAGATACGATAAACGTGTTCTTGCGCGTCTTCAGTCGGATAGACAGTTGGGTTTGAGGTGGCAGCACGGAAGCTTCCTTTCCTCGTATAACATCCAAGTCCAGACTCGGAAGACAATTTAGATACATTCATATCCATAATTTTCTATTTAAAGAAAACATCATTGGTTTAATCACATTTTCCTTTTTAATTTTCTAACGATGATGTTCCTTTGTCGGCTCCCACAATATCTCATTATCATCGTGTTTTCTACGGTCTTTGACCTGCTCGTGAGCGAAAACGGATTAAATACGCTCAGTGAAAAAATTATCATGCTCGTGCGAGTCATTTTTACCCTTCGTGTGGATCGAACTAGGGTGTGTTGACTCAAATCGCCAAATCCATCATCGCTCGTGCAAGAGCGGAGTTCGATAGATCTTCTTTGCGTCAAAAAGATGAAGAACTAACGAAAAAGCAAGCTTAGTTTTCGGCGGTTTGGAGCATAATAGGACTGATTCTATGAAATTGAGGGTCCAAAATGATAGAAAGTAATCCTTGAGGATGCAAAATGGGGAGAAATAAAAACAGTTTGATCCGGGGAGGATTGCCAAAAAAAGAATCATGAACCTATTGCAATCATACCAATTCAATCGCAAATTTTCTTCTTCTTCTTCTTCTTTCCTTTTTTGTGCCTATTGAGTCCTAAACCTTTTGCATTTTCAATTCATGCAGCTATTTTTGGCCGGAAATCGCCCACATAGATAACAGTCATCTTACGTGGCGTGTAGCACTAACATGGACAATCTTTAATAATATATTTTAAATTGACCGAATGTACTCAATTGTCAAAATGAAAAGGTTTAAGATTGGATTAATAAAAAAAACAATATGTTTATGACTTTTTGATTATTTTCTTGTTTAGAAATGTTGGGTAGCACAAACAAAAAACAAGAATCTTAACTATCTAAATTATTGAAAATAGTTTAGTTTAGTTGATAGAACCCCATATTTCTTCTATTTGGGGAACTAAGGTTGCCTATGGTAACCATCTTGTTCTTGAGAGCAATTTCTGCTCAAAAATAAAATTTTTTTATTATGTTCCTTGGATGAGTTTCTAAGTATTGGAAGGTATTTGATAATTGCCCAAAATTCCTATAATAGAAATGTGTTTGGTGTGACTTTTAAATTCTTTTGTGACTTAAAATTTCTTTTTATTTTAAATACTTTTATTATATTTTTCTCTTTTTTTTTTCTTTTTTCCTTTTCTTCTTCTTCAACCTTTAGCTGGTCACCACCCTCGGGATGGCCAACAATTGACTAAGGTTGAAGAAGAAGAAAAGGAAAAGAAAGAAAAGAAGAATAACAACATAAAGGAGAAAAAAGAAAAAGAAAATGTGCTTGATTTTGGAGTTGTTCCTAATAACAAAGAGTTAACTTCTTATTTATTTATTTATTCTTGATTCTATTCCAAATTTATTTTTGAGAACAAAAGAATAGAATCAAATATCGTTTGACACATTATCAAACATGCCCTAAATTACCGAAATCACGTGATAGTTTAAAGAATAAGTTCAAGAGTGTTGCTTTGTTTTTCTCCTTGTAATTTTTGAAATGTATCATAAATTGAAAATTCAGGGAAGTTCATTCATTCTTCAGTAAATTAAAGAAAAGGGATAAAAAAAAGTTAACATGCAATTGGGGGTATAGAAGAAGTGCCAAAAGTCATGCTGGAAAACAATGTGATTAAAATTTCCAATCGGAACCTGCACTTGATCTAAGTTGCAATTTCTACCCTTTTCTTGTAGCAAAAGATTCAGCATCCCTTGGCCTAAGTTGTACTAAAGTCCACATTATGGATAGCAACACATATAAGTACAAGTACATCAATTCGCTCTTCCTACTTCATCTACGATCTCTTCATGTCAAGAACTCCAAATGGAGCCCATTGCAAAAGAAGTCAAACCCATCGACATAGAGGTCGAACCTCTAGGAAATAGAGCGGGTCGACTGACGGCTCAAAGGTTCAAATTATAGCATAGTGCGTCGACTCCTTTTGCTTAGGATTCTAATTGAATTCTTGAAAAAGGTCCACCCTCCTGCAACGCAAGCAAGCTCCACTTCTGACCGGAGTTCTGAGGAGATCCTGAAAATTAAGGAGGTGACGACGGATCTCGCTACGTAGAGATATTGTCCATGGAAATCTCCCTATAAACAATCATACAAATGGAGAGAAACTTCGATCATCTGAAGATTGAGTGTACATTCGTGGGTTGGAGACAGAAAAGCTTTCCAGTTCTTGGCCCGAAAGCGATGAAAAGATTCCTCCTCTTGCCAATCAAACTGCGATGACGCGTCATGCTCGCGCCTGTTAAGTCCAAGCATGCGATTTAGTGGAAAAAAAAAACAGCTGTAAATGCCGTTGAACCTTGAAAAGGAAATGCCATTGAAGCTTCGTTAATCGCCTCCCTCCTCCTCCTCCTCTCTCTCTCTCTCTCTCTCTCTCTCTCTCTCTCTCTCTCTGGCAGAAACGCAAAGCAAAAGGGACCAAAGCGGCGACTTTGAATGCGTTCCCACATGACCCACCGAGGTTTGTTTCTCCGATTCGTGCCGTTCGTTGTTGGGTTTTACTTGGATTTGCGTTTGATTTCTCGTATTCACTAAAGTTTTGATTTTTTTTTTTTTGATTTTGTTTTTTTGTAGAGCTCAACTTGGATCCCCTCGTAACTTGTTCGTAGTCCGCGTGGTAACTACATTTTGAGAGAAGCGAATTATTTGCCGAGGTCCATGTTACATAAGATCCGAACTTTGGCAGTGTTTATTTTTTTGCGATTATTGTCCCCATTGGCAGCGACCCGTGCCACATAGGATTGCAAGGCATTCAGATCAGAGATTTCCGATCAAAATTGACCAGATGTCCTACATTTCAAAAGGTTTATGACTAATTAGTCTATTGAAATGTTTAAAAATGAATTGATGCAAATACTATAAGTTTATGAATTTTTTTGGTAATTTTGCCATCAAACTTCTCGCAACCATGTTCAAAATGGTTGGACAGAAGAGGCAAACAGCTTGCGTCCTGGCAACATGCCCTACCCCCTTTCCTCAAGCCACGGTAGGTGATCATCCTTGCATTGATGGCCACATTGTGTTGAGATATGAAATCTTTTTGATATTCTTTTTAATTTCAAATTACCGTACCAACTATGGATGAGTTGGCATTCTTTGATTTTTGCCTTGTCAAATGTTGTATTTTTTTCTTCTCTTTATAAACATGTACAATATGTAAATTAATGGCAATGAAAATCATTCATAGACTTTGAGCTTTTTCATGGTATCAAAGTCTTCCGCTCCTAAGAGCCTTTTGATCCGGCCGTTCTACATTTTTTTAGCAACCATTCTACATCCTCTAGCCATGAAAGTCACCTCAGAATCAGCTCAAACCATCTCAAATTTTGGTTCTGTTTCCGTCGAGACAGCCACACCTAATGATCTAATCTCAATCTCAGTGGCCGTCCAATTGCCATTCAAGCTCTCTGCTGCCAATTATCCCTCTTGGCGCGCTCAATTTCAAGCGTTGCTCATTGTTTATGATTTAATGGGAGTTGTTGACGAGACTTTCATTTGTTTGCCTCTCACTGTTTCAGCTGGAAATCAAATGATGCCAAATCTAGTCGCAACAACTTGGATTCACCAAGATCAACTCTTGTTTCATGCAATTTTTGCATCTGTATCCGAAGCCACGATTCCTCTCATTGCCTCTTATAGTTCGTCACATGTTGCCTAGACAAAACTCATGAATTTATATGCAAATAAATCCCTATCAAGAGTTATGTATCTTAAGGGTCAAATCTCTACCGCTTGTCAAAACTCATGCTTTGTTTCAGAATTTTTGCAAGAACTTAAAGCCTTTGTAGATGAATTAGCAATCATTGACACTCCTCTCTCTAATGATGATTTAGTCATTCATGCACTTCAGGGACTTGGAACTGAATACATAGAGTCGCAATAGCAATTAATGCTTGTGAAAACACAATCAACTTTGAAGAAAATGCATGACAAGTTGGTGGCTTATGAAATCCAATTGAAACTAGAAGAAATCAGACTTGAAGCAGCACTATCACGGCCAACTACAGCAACAAAACTCGTGGTATAGGAAGCAAACCCTGCTAGCGCAACAATCACAGCAACCGTCATCAAAATTATTCTCGATCTAATCGGCATCGTGGATCCTTTTATAGAAGATATTTTGATCGGGACAATAGAGAGCCTCGTTCGACATGTCGGTTTCGCGATCAATACGGACACTCAACCAAATCTTATTTTCGAATCCGAAATAGTCTCCGCGAGCCTATTGCTCATGTTGCAATAGCTTCGCATTAAGAAAATGGCTGGTTATTAGACTTGGGAGCACAACACTACGTCACAAGCAACCTCAATAATCTCACTACTTACTTAGAGTACAAAGGCCCCGACGAGATCATCGTTGGTAATGGCACATGTTTGCGTATAAGTCACGTTGGATCTATTAGTTTATCCTAGCCAAACCAATTTTTTGAATTGTCCAATGTTTTATGTGCACTTAATAGTATAAAAGATCTAATTTCCGTCTCACAATTTTGTCGTAATAACCATTCATTTATTGAATTTTTCGCCAATTATATTTTGGTGAAGAACCTTCACATGGGGGCGACGCTGCTTCAATAAGAGCTTAGCAATGGTGTGTATCAGATGCCTCTTACAAACACACATCCAAAATTTACAGCCTTTGTTAGTGAGCAGACAAAATCAATGGTTTGGCATAATAGACTAGGTTTCCCTTTATTTCGTATTCTAAGTTATATTCTTAATAATTTTCTAACTTGTTCGTCTTCTGAGTCAACCGTAGGTTCTAAGTTATAATGTGATGCGTGTCAGTACAATAAGAGTCACAAACTTCCATTTGAAGTATAAACTCTTGTGAGTCATTTTTCTCATGATATTATTTTTTCCAATGTTTAGAGTCCCGTGTCAACTGTTTCAATTAATGATTTCTGTTATTATCCTATATTTGTTGACCACCATACGAAATATAGTTAACTTTATCCTATAAGAAGATCATCGGATGTTATCTAAATGTTTGAACAGTTTAAAAGATTGGTTGAAAAATAATTTTCTGTCTCCATTTAAAATTTACATTCGAATGGTGGCGGAGAATTTCAAAACTTGAAACATTTTCTTGCAAAATATGGAATTTCTCATTTAACCACATTGCCATGTACACTGAAACACAATGGAACTGCAAAAAGAAAATACCGACACATAGTTAAAACTGGATTCGCCTTTTACACAAAGCAAATCTACCACCGTCTTTTTGGTCATATGCATTTCAAACTGCCACATACCTCATTAATATTTTGTCAACACCTATTCTAGATATGCACTCACCATTTTAAGCGTTATTCCAAATGGCTCCCAATTATAAAAATACTTCGCATATTTAATTGCCTATGTTATTTGTTATTACGTCTATACAACACAAATAAACTTATGTTATATTCTCGACAATGTAAATTTTTAGGTATTTGTTGTTATAAGTGCTTAAATGTTTTAATCCACAAAATAATCGTCTCTGTCACCTTCTCAAAATTCACTGCTTCTACCTACTGTTTCTCTCCTAATCTTATTGCCAAACACCGAGCCACCTGCACAAGTGCCCCCTCAGAGCAGCATTCCAGCCCGTGTTGCATCCCCGTCGGCTTTCCGAACTTCAAATAAATCTTAACAAATGCCACCTCTTGGAAACTTACCTCATGCATCCACATCTATTGCCTCAAATCAACATGCAATAACACCCAAATTTTTTCTCCTTCCAACTCATCCGAAACCCAACTTGCCACTATCAACAACGACCTAACATTTGAACCCAAAAAATCCACCTACACAAACTTACAAAATAACCACTGGATGTTATTCAAGCCCAAATTAATCAACCACATCACCATCAAACATCCACTTCCACCGACTATAGAACTAATGGGAATTATACAAGTTATGTTTGATCATCAATGGCATGAAGTAATATCAGCTGATATCAATGCCTTTATTTATAACAGAACTTGGGAACTAATATCTTTTAATCCATCTTTGAATATTGTAAGTTGCACATGGGTTTAGACGTACGGACCTTGAAGTGCCAAAATTTGGCAGGGGGGACACTTAAGTACCAAAATTGGAGTAAAAATGACTAGTTAAGTGCTAATGGCAAAAAAATCCGGTCAAACTATCACGTGTCCATTTTCCAGCGATTTTATTTGCTAACGGAGCATTTTTTTTTTCAAAATAAAATATCCACGTGGCAATTTTAAGAAAAAAAATTATCCAAGTCAGATTAGAAAAAAAAATTTTAAAATCAATTTTATTAAAAAAAAAAAAAGGGGAAGGGGAGGGTTCGGCGGCCCTCACCAAATCCTCCTCCTTTTTTTTTTTAAATTAATCAATTTTATAATAATATATTTTTAAATTATTTAACATTATTTAATTAATACATTTTTAAAATGCCACATCAGCGTAAAACGACATCGTTTTGGCTGAGTTTTTGCTAACTCAATTTTCGACGAGCCACGTAAACGATTTATATTATTAAAATAAGTCACATCAGATTTTCGGCAGCCTTCGCCGAAATTGGCACTTAAATGATTCAATTTTCAAAAAAAGTGACACTTAAGTGTACATTTTGTAACTTTTGGCACTTAAATGTCCCCTCGTGCCAAGTTTTGGCATTTGTGTTATACTTTTGTC
Organism: Corymbia citriodora subsp. variegata; assembly: GCA_014858505.1. Taxonomy (NCBI): domain Eukaryota; kingdom Viridiplantae; phylum Streptophyta; class Magnoliopsida; order Myrtales; family Myrtaceae; genus Corymbia; species Corymbia citriodora. The sequence goes on along the minus strand of MU090438.1, from coordinate 18,150 downwards.
AGGTTTATCGGATAAAAACATGTGCAAACAATACTATTAAGAGGTACAAGGCACGTCTTATGGCCAATGATTTTCACCAACGACCGGGCCTTGATTACACGAATACATTTAGCCCGGTCATGAAAACAAATATCATTCGGGTGGTCTTATCATTAACTCTAATGTGTGGATTGACATTAAGACAAATGGACGTCGACAATGCTCTCCTCTAAGAAACTCTCCAGAATGAGATTTATATGTCGCAACTGCTCAATTTTAAAGACCTAGAAAAATCTACCCATATTTGCAAACTTCATAAAACCATATATGGGTTAAAGCAGGTTTTGTGGACTGGGTACGATAAGCTAAGTTTATTTCTTCTCACAAATTCATTTGTCAATTTTAAAAAATGATAGTTCACTGTTCATTTACTCTCATTATGACATTCAAGCCTATTTTCTAGTATAAGTAGATGACCTCATTATCATAGAAAGTAACTAGAAATTTATTTTGGATTTCATCATCGCTCTCTCTAATTGGTTCTCAATTAAAGACTCGAGGCCACTGAATTTCTTTTTGGGAATTGAAGTCATTCCTATAAAAACTAGCTTACTTCTTTCTCAACATAAATGTAGAAAAGAGCTACTTGAACACTTCAAAATGGGAGATGCAAAAGAGGTTAGGACATCATTAGCCACGAGTCAATTTCTTTTGATCCATGATAAAGAATCACTAGTTGGTGCTACAGAATTTCGAAGCCTTATTGGCGCACTTCAATACCTCAACATTTCTCGCTTGAACCTTGGCTTTGCAATAAATAAGCTATCTTAGTTCATGCATAAGCAGACCACAACCCATTGAACAGCTGCAAAACGGCTCTTATACTATCTTAAGAGAACATTATTCCATGGTTGCACTTGAGACGTGACACAAAACCTATGTTTCATGCCTACACCGACGTAGATTGGGCAGCAAACATTGATAATTGCACATCTACTTCGGGCTTTGTCATTTATATTGGGGCTAATCCTATCTCTTGGAGTTCTTGAAAGCAACAATCGATTGTATGGTCATCTACTGAAGTAGAATACTGAGCCATTGCTACGGCCTTGACAGAACTCATTTGGGTAAAATTTTTGCTTCAAGAACTTGGCATTCACATGGATATAGCACCAAGCTTGTATTGCGACAACATAGGCACCATTTATGTTTTTGTAAATCCTGTCTTCCATTCTCAAATGAAACACATTGAGAAAAATTACTATTTCGTCCGAGAACTTGTTAAGGGCAGCAAGATGTGAGTCTCTCATATTTTCACCCATGATCAACTTGCCAACATCCTCATGAAACCGTTATTAAGGCTACCAACAATATAATTATGAGACAAGACAGGTATTACTGATGGAATGTCCATATTGAGGAAGTGTGTTAAGATATGAAATCTTTTTGATTTTTTTAATATGAAATCTTTTTTATATCTTTTTGAATTTCAAATTAGCATATCAACTATAAATGAGTTGATATTCCTTGATTTTTGCTCTATCAAAAATTGTATATTTTTTCTTCTCTTTATAAACGTGTACAATGGATAAATTAGTGGCAATGAAAATCATTCACAAACTTTGAGTTTTTCACATTGTTTGTCGTGAATGGGCATATTACTACAACAATAATGCAAAAGGACCAACACCTTATCTAGCCGCCATCGTTGATTTTGTTAGTTGGGTTCACTCCTATGTGGAGGAAGCTCAATAAGTTGCAAACCCAAAAAGGCTTGAGCCCATATAATAAGTTATATGGAGAAATATGGTTTTTCACTATCGTAGAAGTGATAGCCGCAAAAGACGTAGTAACAAGAGAAAGAGAAAGCAGAAAATCTGGGGTCTTAAGCAAAATCTGATTTGCATCAAGCTGGCATCGGAGGTCGATTCGAGGTCCGATTGAGCTGAAATTTTGTCAGCGTGTTCGTGGCGCAATCTTCTCAAATCTGAACGATTTGATTTTCGTTTGAAACTCCCTACATCAGGTTTTTTGTGGATTGATCAAAACCTTCGTTTTTGGTCAGATTTATCCTTGATCTCTTGTGAAATTTATGTGCATTGCCAAAAATTATATTCTTGAGATCTTTGCTACTATGTACCTCTGGTATTTGCTAGAGAAGAACATTATTCACCTAATTTTGTTGATAGTGAAGATTTTCGGGTGGACACCGGTCCTATGGTTTTTGATTTCCTCACACCAAGGGGGTTTTCCACGTAAAAATCGTCCTGTGTTTGCGTGCTTGGTAAATATTTTACTCTACTATATCGGTTCCTATTAGGTTTACACAAGAGGGGAGATTATTTTATTCCGTTGCGTTAATTCGATATTATTCGAATTGTTACTGTTCTCCCATCAGAGTTTCTGGTTGTTACTTGATTTTTCTGCCTTGTGTTAAACAATTGGAACGAATATGAGTACAATGTTTACATTGAATGGTTTGAATTATCATATTTGGAAAGGGAAGATGGAAGATCTTTTATGTGTGAAAGATTTTTATTTGCCTGTATTTGTCAAGGAGAAATCGGAGAATAAAACTGATGCTGAATGGTCTATATTTCATCGTCAAGTATGTGGTTATATTAGGTAGTGAATAGATGATAATGTTTTGAGCCATATTATTGAGGAAACACATGCACACAATTTATGGAATAAGCTCGAACAGTTATATGTTCGAAAGACTGGGAATAATAAGTTATTTATGATAAAACAGATGATGGCTCTGAGATATCAAGATGGTACTAGTTTGACTGATCATTCAAGGAATTATAAATCAATTGGCTGCAATGGAAATTTAGCTTAATGATGAGATACAAACACTATGGTTGCTTGGTACTTTGCCGGACTCATGGGAGACGTTTCGAACATCTTTATCTAATTCTGCCCCGGATGGTACGATTATCATGGATTTGGCCAAGAGTAGTATTTTGAATGAAGAGATGAGAAGGAAGACACAATGATTGCCCTCTTTACATTTTGATGCCTTGGTTGTTGAGAAAATAAGAAGAAGTGAGTCTCGAGGTTCGAGAAACAGAGACAAGAGTAGAGATAAAAGCAAAGGTAAGTCTAATAAATTTGCTAATGTTGAGTGACATTATTGTCATCAGAAGGGACATATTCAGAGGTTTTGTCGTCAGTTAAAAAGGGAGAAACAAAAGGAGAAAGGTAAAGAGAAGAAAAGTGATGATGACAGTGATGACAATTGTGTTGCTACACTTAAAGAAGACTTTCTCATTATTTTTTATGATGATGTGGTGAATTTTGTATCTCATGAGACCAGTTGGGTAATTGATAGTGATGTATCTATTCATGTTACATCTCGTAGGGATTTCTTTATATCATACAGGTCAGGCGATTTCGGATCTGTGAAGATGGGAAACAAATGGCTTGCTCAAGTTGTAGGCATCAGTGATGTGTACCTAGAAACCAGCAATGGCACAAGGTTAATATTGAATAATGTTAAACATATACCTAATATCCGCTTAAATTTGATTTCTACAGACAAGTTGGATGATGAGGGGTATTGCAGCACCTTTAATAATGGTCAATGGAAACTCACCAAAAGTTCTCTTGTTGTGGCTAGATGTGAAAAATATTCTTCGTTGTACTTTATGCAGGCAAAGTTGTTCACAGAAAAAATTAATGCAATAGACAACGAAAATGCAGCTGAATTATGGCATAAGAGGCTCAGTCACATCAGTGAGAGGGGTTTGTCAATATTGGCCAAGAAGAAGCTCCTTTCGAGATTGAAAAGTTCGGCGCTAAAGTAGTGTGCTCATTGTCTAGCAGGAAAACATAACAGAGTTACATTTAAAAGCTCCCCTCCTTCAAGAAAGTCAGGTATATTGGATTTAGTGCATTCTGATGTTTGCGGTCCTATGAAAACAAAATCACTTGGTGGCTCTCTTTATTTTGTTACCTTCATAGATGATTTTTCAAGGAAAATTTGGATTTATATCTTGAAAACTAAACATCAAGTATTAGATGTTTTTAAGCAATTTCAAGCTTAAGTTGATAGACAAACTAGAAAGAAATTAAAGTGCATCAGAACTGATAACGAGGGAGAGTATATTAAACCTTTTAATGAATATTGCAGACAACAGGGTATTCGACATCAAAAGACACCTCCAAAGATGCCTCAGTTAAATGGCTTAGCTGAGAGAATGAACAGAACACTGGTCGAAAGGGTAAGATGCTTACTTTCACAGTCAAAGCTATTTGGATCCTTTTGGAGTGAGGCTTTAAGTACAGTTGTATATGTATTGAATCTTACTCCATGCGTTCCTTTAGAGTTTGATGTTCCTAATAGAGTTTGGACAGGTAAAGATGTTTCTTATGATTATTTGTGTGTCTTTGGGTGCAAAACATTTGTGCATATTCCAAAAAATGAGAGGTCTAAACTTGATGTGAAAACACGATAGTGCATATTCATTGGTTATGGACAGGATATGCTTAGCTACAAATTTTATGATCCAGTTGAAAATAAAATCGTAAGAAGCGGAGATGTTGTGTTTATGGAAAATCAAACGATAGAGGATATTGAGAAAACAGAGACGATTTCAACACCACAGGTTAGTGATGATTTGAATCTGATTCCTCCTACAAATATTCCTACCTAGGTTGATGAAGAGCAGTAGGAAGTCAATATTCCAGATAACGCACATGTTCCTGAACATGTTGAAACGGATAATATTATTCCTGAACCATATGCTCAATTAAATATTCCACTGGATGTTCCAGTCCGGAGATCCGTTAGAGACCAACGACCTTCCACCAGGTATTCTGAAGATGAGTATGTATTATTGATTGATGCAGGTGAACCTGAGTCCTTTGCAGAAGTAATAGAAGATGAGTACAAAAGTAATTGGTTTGATGCTATGCGAGATGAGATAATCACTTTATGATAATCATACTTTTGAGCTGGTGAAATTACCTAAAGGTAAAAGAGCTTTGAAAAACAGGTGGGTATACAAGTTGAAGCAAGATGAACATACTTCACAACCACGGTACAAAACTAGATTGGTTGTTAAGGGATTCGGTCAAAGAAAGGGTATTGATTTTAATGATATATTTTCTCCGGTAGTGAAAATTTCTTCTATCCGTGTGGTACTAGGGTTGGCAACTACCCTAGATTTGGAAATTGAGTAAATGGATGTCAAAACAGCCTTCCCACATGATGACTTGGAGGAAGAGATATACATAAAACAACCTGAAGGTTTTTAAGTGAAAAGGAAAGAGAATTATGTGTGCAAATTAAAGAAAAGTCTCTATGGCCTAAAGCAAGCACCGAGACAATGGTACAAAAAGTTTGCATTAGTTATGACAGAACATGGCTATAAGAAGACTTCCTTGAATAACTGTGTGTTTATCCAAAAATTTTCTGATGATGACTTTATTATTCTCTTGCTTCATGTTGATGATATGCTGATTGTTGGCAAAAATGCTTCACGAATTGAGTTATTGAAAAAACAATTGAGCAAGTCTTTTGCCATGAAAGACTTGGGCTCGACGAAGCAGATTCTTGACATTAGAATTACCCAAGACAGAGATGCTAAGAAGTTGTTTTTGTCGCAAAAGAAATATATCGAGAAGATCCTTCAGAAATTTTATATGGACAAGGCTAAAGTGGTTAGTACTCCTCTTGCTGCCCACTTTAAGTTAAATATGAAGCAAAGTCCTACGACTGATAAAGAGAAGAAAGATATGGAAAGTGTTCTATATGCCTCAGCTGTGGGAAGCTTAATGTATGCGATGGTTTGTACACAACCAAACTTGGCACATGCAGTTGGCGTTGTTAGTCGCTATTTGTCAAATCTAGGCAAAGAGCACTGGAATGCAATGAAGTGGATTATGAGGTATCTTCGGGGAACTTCAAATTTGAAACTCAATTTTGGGACCGGGAAACTTGAGTTAGTTGGATACACAGATTTCGACTTAGCAGGAGATATTAATACTCGTAGATCTACTTCTTGTTATTTGATTTTTTTTATGGGTAGAGCTGTGTTATGGAAGTCAAGATTGCAGAAGTGTGTTACACTTTCTACAACCGAAGCTGAATTTATTGCAACGACCGAAACTAGTAAAGAGATGCTATGGATGGAGAAGTTCTTTGAAGAACTTAGGTTCAAGCAAAAGAAGTGTGTGCTATTTTGTGATAATGAAAGCGCAATTCATCTTGGTAAGAATTCATCTTTTCATTCTAGATCAAAACATATTGATGTTAGATATCATTGGATAAGGGATGTTCTAGATGAAAATTTGTTGGAACTTGAGAAAATTCATACAGACCATAATGGCTCTGATATGATGGCGAAAGCTCTACCAAGAGAGAAGCTTGAACATTGCTGATTGATAACAGGGATGGTGAATCCATCCACATTGTCGTGAGGGGAAGATTTGTTAGCTGGGTTCACTCCTATGTAGTGGAGCTATGTCATGGAAGTCAAGATTGCAGAAGTGTGTTATATTTTCTACAACCGAAGCTGAATTTATTGCAGCGATCGAAACTAGTAAAGTGATGCTATGGATGAAAAAGTTCTTTGAAGAACTTGGGTTCAAGCAAAAGAAGTGTGTGCTATTTTGTGATAATAAAAGTGCAATTCATCTTGGTAAGAATTCATCTTTTTATTTTAGATCAAGACATATTGATGTTAGATATCATTGGATAAGGGATGTTCTAGATGAAAAGTTGTTGGAACTTGAGAAAATTCATACAAACCATAATGGCTCTGATATGATGACGAAGGCTCTATCAAGAGAGAAGCTTGAACATTGCTAATTGATAGCAGGGATGGTGAATCCCTCCACATTGTCGTGAGGGGGAGATTTGTTAGCTGGGTTTACTCCTATGTGGAGGAAGCTCAATGAGTTGCAAACCCATAAAGGGCTTAAGCCCATATAATAAGTTATATGGAGAAATAGAGTTTCTCACTATCGTAGAAGTGGTAGCCACTAAAGACGTAGTAACAAGAGAAAAAGAGAAAGCAGAAAATTTAGGGTCTGGGGCAAAGTCTAATTTACATCAAGCTGGCATCGGAGGTCGATTCGAGGTCCGATTGAGCTGAAATTTTGTCAACGTGTTCATGGCGCAATCTTCTCGAATCTTAACGGTTTGATTTTCGTTTGAAACTCCCTACATCAGGTTTTTTGTGGATTTATCAAAACCTGCATTTTTGGTCAGATTTATCCTTGATCTCTTGTGAAGTTTATGTGTATTGCCAAGAATTATGTTCTTGAGATCTTTGCTGCTATGTACCTCTAGTATTTGCTAGAGAAGAACATTGTTCACCCAATTTTGTTGATAGTGAAGATTTTTGGGTGAACTCCGGTCCCGTGGTTTTTGATCTCCTCACACCGAGAGGGTTTTCCACATAAAAATCGTCTTGTGTTTGCGTGCTTGGTATTTATTTTGCTCTACTATATCGGTTCCTATTAGGTTTACACAAGAGGAGAGATTATTTTATTCCATTGTATTAATTCGATATTGTTCGAATTGTTACCGTTCTCCCATCAGATTTTTGTGACGATTCTAGCTCTTTGAGAAGCTAATTTATTCTCCCTAGTGTCATTTCGGGGCTGTTATTTTGAGTTGTTTGTTGGTTTAGGGCTTCGATTTCGATGCCACTGTACTGGACAACCTTTGGAAAAGGAAAAGGTGATATTAACCAATCATGGGATTACGGTTAGCCATGACAATGGTGGGCATTATTCATTTAGGGACTTGTCCTTTGTGTAACTTTCTAAGACCATACGATATGAACCATCATCTATAACGTGAGAAACTTGTGTAAAGTTTTTCTTTGCAGTTAAAATTTTATTTGGTATCAAAACCCAAAATCTCGAAGTATGGGTCCTGCCGCCCTCCTTTCACCCACTATGTCCAGGACTCAACAATGCATTGCCTCACGCACATTTTGGACTTTTGATTAAAGCTTTTGTCATCAGCCCCCTCAAGTCGAGCCTCGCCGTGAGAGGAAAGGTTGAGATATAAGGTATATTTCGCACTGCACTCTTATTTCTTAAACTTAGTTTGGTTTAGGGCTTATTTTTGTTGCCATTATGAGGAAATAGACCCACGTGAGAATGGATCTTCACCCTCTCGAGCCATGCATGAGGAAAGCTTCAGCTATTATTCAACAAGCTACATTGTAATTGATGCACAAAAAAGCCAGATTCGCCATATGTGTACCACAAAATTCTTTCAATCATGAGATCTGCAAGTCTAATGAAATAGAACTCACGTGGACCTAAAGCTTTTTATCACAAGAGCAATCATGCTACTAACATAATCACACCGAGTATCATCTTACAAATATCACTTGCAGAAATTTGTACATAATAATTGATATACGGTTTAACTTTGAGAATTCATGTTATAGCTACATTAAACAACTGAAATTTATCTAGACACTTATTTGATATGCATAAGACGGATAGCATTATGAGCAATCGATTTAGTCAAATCTCTACACTTTTGACTAGCTTACATTAATCTAATTTTTATGGAGGGCAAATATATATTTTGGAATTTACTAGTAATAGCTATTGACATGGCAACAAAAGAGCACGAAAATCAACAATTGCGAGAAAAGTTGAAAATTATCCATTTGGTATAAAATTCATTATAAGAATATCGATTTAGTTCTAAATTTTAGTACAAAATTTCACTATAGTTATTTTGATCAATTTTTATTGAAAATCATGGACGTAGAGGTCTTGTCATAATTAGTCTTTTTATGTGACATATTGCTACATAGATTAGCTCCTCTCTCTCACTCTCTCTGATCCTGTGCTAAGATAAGGGTGTGTGATCAATTCGACTAGTGCCCTCAATCAAATCTGCCGAAGTGGTTGTAGCCAAATCCAACGCCTCGGAAGTTAGTTGGCTGGTTGTCATCAATCACTGTCGACAATTATGCTTATCGAACTTCTCACATTCCTTTCAATTTCATGAAATTTTCGTCAATATTCAATATTTTCTCTCTGTAAAATTTTTCCCTTTTTGTTTGTGTAATTAGAGAAGGGAGAGAAGAGGAAAAGGGCATAGGATTTAGCCCTTTTAGAGGCCCTTCTCGTACATCGAATTTGCATTCTTGTTCGGGTCACCTCCAATTGGTGGCTGTATTCATTCGAAATCCATATTTTTCATTCTTTTCTATTTTGCCGAGCTCGACCCAATTCTGTTAAAAACACTAATCTTTTAGCGGTTTTAGTTTTGGACCGAACTTTCTTTTCTCAAGCGACGAGCAAAACCAAGAACATGTATTTAAATCAGTGAATTCATGCGAGTAGTTTAATTTAGTCGACAAATGCCTCCTATTTCTGTTATTTTGGGAAACTAAATTGCTGAGATCATATGAAAGTTTAATGACCAAGTCGAAGAGTGCTATTTTTTATTTTTGTTTTTAAAAAGTGATTTTCAAAACTGGGTGTTGACACCTAAATTTTGACTACTTATTTAGCATAAATTGCATAGAAAATTAAGTGTTAACATTTAGTCCCTAAACGAAAATAATATAATTAAAATACATAGCATATAATTTTTAGGAGCATTCATCATATAGTGTAATTAATTCATTGCATTGGACCGGCGGTAGTAAATTGATCTGAATTGACCACGTCGATCGGGCCGGGACATCAAGCAAATATTCGGATAGCACTAAGGAGGGGGGCCAAAATTATAAGCCCTAAAACCAGAGAAATTGACCTTTGATTGAGTTGGGTTTAGCCCATAATTCTTAAAGTTAATTCTTAAAGGCGTTGAGTTTAATTAGAATAAACGGCGTTTAATAAACCCCGAATGGATCAAGCCTGTCATTAATAAAACCCGCAACATGCAAAATTCGGCCAAGCCCATCCAGTGGATGGCATCCACACCTAGGGGCTGGCCGAAATTCACAAGAGGGGGAGGCTTTAATGGACCTATCTTTGTCTGTGTGGTTAGAGAAGGGGGAGAAGAGGAAAAGGGCATAGGATTTAGCCCTTTCTTTAGTGGCCCTTCTCTTCCATGGAATATTCATGTAACGTGGGAAGCTCATTCATTCTTTTCGTAAAATTAAAGGAAAGGAGAAAAAAGGGAAAAATGTACCGTGTCGAGGGCGTGATCAGACCCATCTGAGACCTGAGGCTACATTGTACCGAGACGAATGCCGCTCGATCTTGAATTTACCAAAGCGGCCGTAGCCAGATCCAACGCCTCAAAAGTTTAACTAGCCGATTGTCATCAAACCTCCGTCAGTAATTTTGCTTATTGAACTTCTCACATCCCTTTCAATTTTCACGAAAAATTTACAGTCAAGATTGGATTTTTTTTCCTATAAAAATGTTCCCTTTTCTTTGTCTGTGTGAAATTAGAGAAGGGGAGAAGAGGAAAAGAGCATAGGATTTAGCCATTTTCAGAGGCCCTTCTCTTACATCGAATTTGCATTCTTTTGTGCGGGTCACCTTCCAAGCAAAGCTGCTTCAAATCCCCCGCAGTTTTGTGTCTATCGGTGTCCATAATCACCTCGAAATCCTTTTCTTTTTCTCGTGCTTTTCAGCATTGCCGAGCTTGGCCCGATTGATTCTCTTAAAAAGCACTAATTTTTTAGCAGTTTCGATTCTGGACCAGACTTTCTTTGGACGAAAACAAGAATCGCAGCTATCTAAATCAGTGAATCTCATGGGATGAAGAGTCTGATTTAGTTGACAAATGCCTCCTATTACTGCTATTTTGGGAACTGGACTTGCTGAAATCAGATGAAAGTTTAAAGATTTCGACTCTAAAAAGTGTTTTTAAATACTGGGTTAGTGAAATCGCCAAGATTGGGAACTTGGGAAAGATCATTCCTTCTTTTGAAAATTAAGGAAAAGGCAAAAAAAGATAAAATAAAATTCAGGGTATAGAGGAAGCACCAAAAGCCATGGCGGACTTGTCATTGGACAAAGATAATGACCAGGAAAAGGAAAATAATCTGATTAAGTATTTCCAATCAAGACCCTGCATTTGATCTAATTTACAGTTCCTGCCCTTTTCTTGTAGCAAGTGATAGATTACAGCATGCATGCAACAGATCATCCTGATGAATACACACACACACACACACAAAAACATGTCTCACTCTTCCTACTTTTGTCTCCTTCCTCTCTCCCTCATTCGAGGAGGGGACTGATGCCGTTTCTGAGAAGATCGACTCATTTCCGTGTGAAGAACTCCAAATGGAGCCCTTAGCAAAAGAAGTCGATCCCGTTGCAGTAGAGATCGACCCCCTATGCTTCAAAGAGCCGAAGATTGGATTCTTGAAATAGAGCGGGTCGACCCGTCATCGGCACGATGGGTTCAAATTATTCATGGGGGAGTCGACTCCTTTTGCTTAGGATTCCAGTTGAAGTTCTTGAACCGACAAAGGTCCACCCTCCTGCAGCACGATCAAGCTCCGCTTCTGACCGAGAGTTCAGAGGAGATCTTGAAAAAGTAAGGAGTTGACGAACGGATCTCACTACTATAAGAATCATATAAATGGAGATTAACTTCAATCATCCGAAGAAAGCAGGCCATAACTTATGCCGCGACTCAAACTAGAGATGCAAGCTGGTGTCAGGGCCCTCGAAAGCCATGGTTAAATTCCCTGTCATCCTCGACCTAGTCTTCCTCATGAAATCCTCACGACAAAAGCAATCCTTTACTCTAGAGGCCTCGAATCCGATGAGATGTTTCATAATCTGACTGTCCTGAGATTTGGCCATGCTGCCGGCTTCCGAAACCCTGTTGGTAGTTCGCTTGTAGGAGCTGAACCATTTGTTCTGCATATAGCTATTCTTCCTCCATGGAGGCACGAGCAAGCCCTTCTTCTTCAAGGACTGCCTTATTGCCGTGCTCATTATCCTCACCACCTGCTTCAATTCCTCGGGCTGGCCGATGAATATCGGAGGAAATAATTTGAGCAATGAAGTGATGCGGTCGGTCGGGCGGGCAATTTCGAATTCTCCTGCTAGGGAGACCTCAGCAATGTAGCGAGTATCGTGTACATTAACGTCTATGTACTGGTAATCTCCGGCTGGTAACCGGCCGGTCTTCTCCCATCTGGATTTGCAGAGTCCTGGTGTATATCGATGTAGGAATTAGACACCAACATTAAACGATGTCCTATGGTGGATTTAGCGTTTGAATGAAGTCTTTCAAAATAGGGTCATTGGATCTATTGAGTATAGCTACTCCAACAGAATTACTCTACTAATTCTGATTAATGAAGCAATGGAATTGATCAAATCAAGTACAAGAAAACATGATTAATTTGTTTAAGGAATATACTAACCAGCATCGAAGCCTCTGTCGCAAAGGCGAGCCGTCAGCCGTCGCTTAAAATCATGCGACGACATGTTCACCCGATCCCTCCCGATGAACTCGCAGGCGAGCTCTACTTCAGCTCCAATTTTCGCCTTCTCTTCGTTGCCATTGTCATCCCTCGCAAGAATCTCCTGCAACGCCTCCCTCGTCGATGACTCATCAGAATCGGATAAACAATCATCGAAATCGTTGCCCTCGCACTCTTCCTTGCCCAACTTCTCATCATCATCATCCTCTTCATCTTTGACCCTTCCTTCTCTCTCCATGAACGACGTCACCAGATCAGATAGATTGGCGAAGCTATCTGACGATGGCGAATGCTCGCTCCCGCTGCTCTCGCAGAGCCGAGCTGCCTCGTTGAACGCCGCTGCTACCCTCTTGAACTTGATGGGCAATACTCTGGCCATATTGGCAAATGAAGATGAGATTGGCTTTGTTTTCAATATCGCTTCGCTTTTTCTTTTGCTCTTTTTGAGAGAGAGCGATTGAGAGTGAAGACGATGGAGTGAGATTCCCAATCACAGGTGTTATATAGAATTAGTGTGTGAAGCGGCGGCTTTTGGTAGATTTGGAAGGTCGTGTAAATTCTTTCTTTTTTGTTTTGGTTTTGATGAAGAAGAAAAGACAAATTAACGAGTTCTATGCATGTGAAGTGGAAGAGATGCATGTAGCCGTGATTGAGGTGAGATTCGGATGTACCTGCTCATGTTCACGTCCTCGTACATTCATGGGTCAGTTTGTCGAGAATGAACCGGGTCGATTTGCTCAGATAATCATGTGCCTTTATCTTTAATTATGTAGCTCAAATCGATTCAAAGTTGACTGGGGAGGTCCTCACTTGAATTACGTTTCCTGGGAACATGGAATTCTACGGAAGATAATTAACTCATAATCCCGCTTCAGATCTCATCAATCAACCGAAGTGAAGGGATATTTCGGCCATAATATGATCCAACGGGTCCAATGAGGAAAAGATGTCCAAGATGGAGTTTCTAAAAGTTTGACAGTAACGAGGCCAATTCGATAGGGTCAAAACTGAGGGTTGTTTTTGAATTTAAATAGATTTCCCAAATTAAGCAGGCTGAACAGTTTTTGGGGAGAACCCTTCCTTGGCTGTGGAATATTCCTTTATGCTTTTAAAATGAACTCTTACATCCCATAGTCTTGTTCCCTCAAACACCCAACACTTTCATTCATCCCATCAAACATTTTGGAACAAGTTCTCACAAACTCAGCATGTATCAAGTTGGTATTAGAGCTTCTAAGTTGAACAGGTTTTGGAGAGAACCCTTCCATTCTCTTTTTCGTACTTCCATTCTAGAAAAATATAGTATGAAGTGGAGTAAGTCCTCAATATCCTAGAGAATCAAGTGAGACATGGACAACCGTGGAGACCTTTGGTGAACCGTCCGTGGCATATTGATCTACTGCCTTCCAGTGTCCAACAATACCAACGTGACTTTAGTGATTCAAATTATCGAATTACAAGAAGAATAGGGAGGGGCCAGGAGAATGACCACGAAATTAGGATGAAAGCACATAAATTTGAAGGTAACCTCAATCTAGATGACTTTGTTGATTGGTTGTATGCTATTGAACGGGAATTTAATTTCAATTCATACTCAAATGCAAAATAAGAGCAAGACTTCTGTTCTTAAATTTAAGAAATATACTTACTTTGTTGGGAAAACTTGACAAACTAGAGAATCAAGATAAAAAAAAGGTAGGGCCAAATCTTAGAAAAAACTAAATAAGCTCATGAAGAAGAGGTATTTGCCGGACAACTATGAGCCCTGCTTGTTTTCAAAGTTGAACTCTCTCAATTAACATGGGATGAGCATCGATGAGAATATTAGGAAGTTTAAACAACTCCTTATGAGGTATGATGCACCAGAGATGCAAGAGAATACCGTTATTTGCCTCCTCGAAGGATTAAACAAGGATATTGCCAATTTGCTTGAGCTTCAATCATATTGGTCGTTTGAAGACATTAACTAGAAAGCTGTAAAAGTGGAGAAACGATAATATTGTGGCTAGAGGTTTCGGCCAGGCCTTCGACTATAAGAACATCCTTATTAATGGATATTTCTTCTAGCAAGGGGGACATTATTTCGACAAAAGAGAAGCTAACTAAGTTCGTTAAAGAGTTAAAAAAAATAACTCAGATGTTGGAGGTAGAAAGTGCTCTAGGCATAGGCATTTGTGATTTAATTATCCTAATCGGAAGCTTATGACTCACAAGAAGTTAAGATAATTGATTTGAAATTTCAAGAGGCTAGGTAAGAATCAAATCAAGTTGAGTTTGGAGCCAAGGAGCACGATGAGATTATGGAACAAGCTAATGAAGATGAGTCACTGGTCATTTCGAGGGCTTTACACACAATATGCCCCGAAGATGTAAGAGCAAAGGATTCAAATCCATTGCACAATCAATAGGAAAGTGGGAGCTGCACCAATGTGGCATCCACAAACTTTGCTAGAGAAGTTGAAGCTATCTACTCTAAGCATCCTCAATCATACACGCTTCAATGGATTAGCAAGGGAAGCAATCTCCAAGTGACTAAGTAAACTCTTGGCCAAATAGGCCAATTTACAAAACTTAGCAATTTTTTGTGGAATAACTCAAGTTTGATAGATGAAGGGAGCGTTTAATAATATCATAAACAATATACTTCTATTAGATAAATAGTGAAACAAGTAAAAGAGATAAAAGATAATGAATGCAAATTTTTATAGTGGTTTAGCTTAGATCAAATCTAAATCCACTCTCTCAAACTAATGGCCACCAAGTTAAAATCCACTAGTAATCTTGTAAGTAGTTACAACAAAGCATGTGTTGCTTATAATCAAAGCTATTATTTCTCACTACCAATTGCTTACACACTTGTTGAATTCTCAAAACAGAGATTACAATGAGTAATATCAATTGACAACAGAGAAGACCATAAGTGAACATCTCAATGAGTACTATCAACTTTCAACAGAGTAGACCATAACAATCACCCTTGCAAAACTGAAATAATGTGACTTCATAAGTGCTCATAGAACTTACTCAATTTTATGTCTGCTTCTTCAGCGTGCGTTAATCTTCTTGTATATTCTACTATATTCAAACTAGCCGCAGGACAATTTTCAAGAAAATCGATTTACTTTTGAAAATCATGGACACAATCATTGAAGATTTGGTCACCAATACAATTGATTTTTTTTGGTAATGGTGAGGTTTTTCAAATAGAGTCGACTATTCTTAGTAAAGTCCCTTTCACCAAATAAGTAAAAATTGATTAGATTTTGCTAAGGGCCTGTTTAGTAACCATTCTACTCCATGGAACACTTTTTGGTTAGAAATGATTTTTTTATTTATTCTATTCCCGAGGATAATTTTTGAGTGTTTAAAGGTATTTAGTAAACTGTTCAAAATTTTTATTCTTAGAATAGAAATGCATTTGGTATGAGTTTTCAACTTTTTTTATTCTTTTAATTTTTTAATATTTTTTATTATAATTTTCTTATATTTCTCTTTTTATTTTTCCCTTTTCTCTCCTTCTTCCTCTTTTAGTGGGCGGTGGTTGGGGGGTGGCGATGGGGTGGCAATGGGTTGAGAGGAGGAAGAAGAAGAAGAAGAAAGGGAAGAGACAAAAGAGAAGAGAGAAATAAAGAGAGAGTGAAAATTGATTCTCAAAATTTTTCTCAAGAGCAAGAAGCAAATTTTTTTTGTATTCTTAATTGTATTCCAAATCTATTCTCAAGAGAAAAATTGTTTTTGGAACATAAAATTTATCAGACGAATCTATGTTCTAAATCTGTTCTCGGGAATAAAAGAATATAATCAGTTGTTCTCGGGAGGATTATCAAACGGGCCCTAAATATTCTTTCCGAAATTCCAAACATGAAGCTAGCTATCAACTTCTTTTGACTTACAAGATTAGTAAAAGAAATATCTTGGTTTTCTTACGCAAATTGTGTAAACATGTGAAAAATATTTTCTCCACGATTACCAAAAAAACATATTGGGTTGCTTCTATCGGCAATCCCATGAGTCTATCCAAGCATCCTGCTAGTAATTGACTTTTGAACAACTATCCATTTGGTCTTCTTGATTACACTAGTGATCATGAGTTCACTTAGTTGATCACCTTGTCACGGCACCTCTAATTCTTCACAAACTTCTTATCTCCCTAACTCTCACTTTATCAAGGTTTCTTCTATGAGTCTTCTCACTTTGTACTTCGGATTTTATAAATGGTGGTAGAGCATCTCTTTTATTAACATTACTTGAAATAAGACAACATATACGTTTNTGTGGAATAACTCAAGTTTGATAGATGAAGGGAGCGTTTAATAATATCATAAACAATATACTTCTATTAGATAAATAGTGAAACAAGTAAAAGAGATAAAAGATAATGAATGCAAATTTTTATAGTGGTTTAGCTTAGATCAAATCTAAATCCACTCTCTCAAACTAATGGCCACCAAGTTAAAATCCACTAGTAATCTTGTAAGTAGTTACAACAAAGCATGTGTTGCTTATAATCAAAGCTATTATTTCTCACTACCAATTGCTTACACACTTGTTGAATTCTCAAAACAGAGATTACAATGAGTAATATCAATTGACAACAGAGAAGACCATAAGTGAACATCTCAATGAGTACTATCAACTTTCAACAGAGTAGACCATAACAATCACCCTTGCAAAACTGAAATAATGTGACTTCATAAGTGCTCATAGAACTTACTCAATTTTATGTCTGCTTCTTCAGCGTGCGTTAATCTTCTTGTATATTCTACTATATTCAAACTAGCCGCAGGACAATTTTCAAGAAAATCGATTTACTTTTGAAAATCATGGACACAATCATTGAAGATTTGGTCACCAATACAATTGATTTTTTTTGGTAATGGTGAGGTTTTTCAAATAGAGTCGACTATTCTTGGTAAAGTCCCTTTCACCAAATAAGTAAAAATCGATTAGATTTTGCTAAGGGCCTGTTTAGTAACCATTCTACTCCATGGAACACTTTTTGGTTAGAAATGATTTTTTTATTTTTGGTAAGGTAAGTATTATCATAAAATCGACCAGCGAAATGTACAACAAAAGAGGGGGAAGACACGGTACCAACATACACTCAACTGGACAAAATGTCACCAGAGTAGAAGGGTACCGTGGTCACCCGAAGAAAAAATTACAAGCAAGCAAGGACCATAAAGGAACCAAGAGTATAGAAAAAACATCCTATACTAAATTGTGGACGAGTCCACTACAAAAATCCGAGGATCTATCTCCCAACTACGTTGCATTCTTCTGTTTCTAGGATTATCTTCCACCGATTTGAAAGCTAAGGCTTTGTCTTTGACCGCCTTACAGAGGTATAGCTTCATGGAAGGAACATAAAGGTTGTGGCCACGGAAGAGAATATCATTCCTAGTTTTCCATATAATATAGCATAAAGCTCCAAAGGAAAAGCGTGCTATCTCCCGATAGAAACCTTTGCCAGACACAGAGTTAATAATCCAAAGAAGATTATCCGACCAAGAGGAGTTGCTTCAAGGGAGGTTACACTTATCAGCCCAAAAATTAGCCATAGAATTGGAGATGCAGCAGTCAAAAAACAGGTGGTTAACGGAATCAGGTCTAGAGTTGCACAAGGCACAAACCGAATTAGGAATACTACCATATGACATTAGATTAACTTGAGTAGGAAGGCGATCCTTGGTAATAAGCCAAAGAAGAAATTGATATCTAGGGGCCAGAGTCTTATCCCAGACAAAAGAGGACCAATGAACCAGGTTGGATTTGCACC
>MU090437.1:0-29142 GCA_014858505.1 Corymbia citriodora subsp. variegata | reverse complement strand
TGTGCGCTTTGTCATGTTACTGATAGGAGTTTATATGACCCAAGTTTCTTACTGAAAAATTGGAGCTTCAACACCAAAATTAGGCACATATCATTACAAAGCATAATATCTGGTTCGTTTCATGGATTTGGAATGATGTATGTGAAGAACAACGCATGCACTGAATGTGCTAAGACGAGGGGTCTCATTAGTACATGTCTTATGAATATTTCCAGGATTTACGCTGGCAAGGCCACTACTTTTAGAGGTTGAGCTCTCTGCACGCTGATCCCAAACTTGTCTTCCATGTTCATATTTTCTGGTGTAACACCGTCTTCAAGCCTCCAATTAAATGAGTTAATTAGTGAACCCAGCATCAGATGTAACATTCTTGTGGCCAAAGGCAATCCTGGACAAATTCGCCTGCCACCACCAAATGGAACAAGCTCGAAATTTTTTCCCCGGAGATCTATGTCAGATCCTAGAAATCTCTCTGGTGCAAACTCATTTGAATTGACCCAAATGCTAGGATCTCTTCCCATAGCCCACGCATTGACAAGAACTTGTGCACCCTTCGGAACTGTGAAACCGCCTATTTGTGTATTGTCTTCAGACCTGCGTGGGAGAAGAAGTGGAAATGGGGGGTGAAGTCGCAAAGTTTCTTTTATGATAGCTTGTAAATACGGTAAGCGAGGTATGTCAACTTCCTCCATCTGTTTGCCTTTGCCAATGACTTCATGGAGCTCTTTTTGGGCTTTTGATAGCTTCTCTGGGTTGCAAAGTAGCTCTGTCATTGCCCACTCTAGAGTACTTGAAGTGGTTTCAGTACCGGCAACAAAGAAATCCTGTAATCATCATTGCAACAGAGATAATGACTTGATTAGTAGTTCCGATGGGAAGATTCAGATTCATTATTTGCAGCAAAAGAAGTGAAACCAAGTACAGCCAAAGTAAAACAGAGCAGTACTTTTGATTCCATATGGTTGTTCTATTTATGCTGACTGCTATTTAATCGCATGACAAATTATATGAAAAACTATAAAAACAAGATCATCGTGCGTGGCAACGGTGTTTTCCCCTAGTTAGCAATAATGACACGGGAATTAAAATATTGTTGTACAAATCAGATAGTTAAAAAGAGATTCATGAATACCAGAAACAGATGCTTAATTAGAGACATGTCCATGTCCTCACTCTTCTCTTCCATTACATTAAGAAGAGTATCCAAGACATCGTTGCTAGTAACTGAACCAGATTGCATCCTCAGCTGCCACCTTTTCTTGATGAGACCATCAAAGATATCAAACATTTTGCTGAAACACAATTCAGTCCGCTGCTTCAAACCCTGTGGATCAATCTTCTTCAGCACAGGAAAGTAATCTGCAAGATTTGGCCTTCCAACCTCGGCCATGATTTGCCACACCACCTCTTTCAACCCTCCAGCCGAATTTGAAGGGCACGACATGTCCAATGAGAAAACCGTGTTTGACAGAGAGTTAAGGCTAGTCCTAAAAGCAGCCTCGCCAATGTCTATAACATCGCCATTGTGCACACATTTCTGAACGTAACAAACAAGCTCTTCTACTTTCTTGCTGCGAAGGTGCTGGTTGGAATCAAGTTTCTTATTGGACAATAGATGTGAATTGTATATTTTTCTAAGGTTTCGAAAGATAGGTGAAATGGGCATCCAAGGCAAGCCAAGTTGATCGTGATTGTGGGCAGTGATGGTATCAGGAATCGTTCGATTCAAGAACATAGCATCATGGGTTTGGAGGATTTCTTTGGCGAGTGCTGGCGAAGATATGACAACAGTGGTTACAAAACCGAGCTGAAGTGTCATTATGGGGCCGTAAGTGCGGGCAAGCTTGGCAAGAGACTGGTGGGGAAGCTTTCCGAGTTCAAGGAGGTTACCGATGAGTGGAAGAGGCCGCGGACCGGGTGGGAGGTTGGAGGGATCCTTTTTGATTCTCACTGCAACGAAAGAGAGAACTTGGATCAAGCCCCACAGCAAGTGAAGGCACAAAATCAAGACTAAGTAATCCATGGCCTGCTTATGAGGCTTGCCTCTTTGTGAATATACAGAGGTATATGTTCTTCTGCTTCTTCTATTATATAATGGCCATTGTGGAGGTCCTATTGCATTTCTTTCTGCTTTCTCTAGACCACTACCATCGCTTTCACTCAAGCCCAACTTTTTTGTCATCTTAGCCCTCAAAATTCTGCTATTTTTACCTCAAACGAGATAATGCTTCTCTTACTAGCAAGTAGGGACCAGTCCATCTTATTCATGAACCTCACTGCCGCGGCCTGCCTACAAAGATTCGTTGTAGTGGCAGCGTTAGAATATATGTCTCGAGAGTGAATCAACCCAACCCGTATTTGGTTTAACTTTGCAAATGGGTTTTGAGTCTAATGCAAATACTGAAAGCCCAAACCTACTTGGGGAAATACAATTGTGTTTGGTAAAATTTTTTTGCAAATGGGCTTTGAGGAGTATGTATATATATAATTTTTTTTTTTTGAAAATGAACTAAACCCTTTGTCGGTGAAGGGCTACTACTGCTGGTGAGGGTCGCGCGACCCAGCTGAGGGCTGCCGGAGGTCACCCGACCTTAGGCAACCCTTGGCGAGGGTTGCTTGACCCAGGTGTAGTGTGACCTAGGCAATTGCCGCTGGAGGTTGCCCAACCTTGGGCAACTCTTGGTGAGGGTCACTTGAGCCAGGTGCCGCACGACCTAGGTGACTATTGCCTGGGTCTTGTAGCTGGATTGGACATTTACTATGTTTTGGTATTTGAGAATGCTTTGGGAAATATTTTAGGAAATATTTTGTGAATTGTTATACATACATACATACATACATACAGCTGAGGGCTGCCGTACATACATCAGAAGAAGATGACTATCAAGATTATTTTGAAATAAATGTTTTGACCGAAGATGAAGAAATTCTTTTGCAAAAAATTGACCAAATCTAGGACGCCAAAGCTAAGATAAAATATCTTTAATAGTCTCAAACCTTCCATAGTACCCATATCTCAATCTAATATTTCTTGTAACATTTCTACCATTTTGGAAAGAGGAAAAAAGATTATCTCTAGACCCATTTCTATAAATGATCTCAATCATGAAATTAATAACCAAAAATTGGAAATTCAAAATTTTAAAAATACCCAAATTGAAATGCAAATGGAGATCTTAGAAATGAAAACTAATTTCATTAAACAAAAAGAAGAAGATTCTTCTAGCCTTAAAGACCTAGGATTTTTATTATTACTTTTAGAAATAACAAATAGAAAATAAATAGTTCATATCTCCATAAAAATCAATAAAGAATTTGTGTTAAAAATAACAGTTCTTTTTGATACTAGAGTAGACCTTAATTATATAGAAGAATGCCTTATACCTACTCAATATTTTGAAAAAATCACTTATTCTCTCAAAACAACATCTGGTGATAGGCATCAAATTAATTACAAGATCACAGAGGCAAAAGTCATAAAAGATAGTGACTCTTACAAAATCCCTTTTACTCTAGTAAAAAATATTAAACAAAATGTTATACTATGAACTCCTTTAATAGGATTAATATAACCTTTTACCGTTGATAAAAGAGAATTCCAAACCCAATTTTAAAATAGAAAAATTGTTTTTAGATGATAATGGTCATGCAATAATAGATGAAAATGATTAACCTATCCAAGATGCTATGAATACTCTTTTATATTCCATTTCCCAACATTTCATAGGCGATCCTTTACACATTCGTGATAATAATCTTAACCTTCTATCCGATATGAAGTGTAAATCCCTTGGAGAATTTAGGGAATACAAAGATATTTTTTTCCAAAGAGTCCTCAGAACGAATTGTAACCAACCTTTTTGGAAAGAAAAATTTCTTGCTGGTCTTTCTTAGCTTATGAGAGAATAAGTTTGCAATAAGATAAGTAAGGAACATAGTGGACAGATTATAGATATTGTGAACTTGGTTTGTGAAATGATTCCCAAATGGTTTGAGAAATGCCTCGCGATATGCATTCTGTTTGATGAACTGATTGCAAAAAATTATATGTTTTGATTTGTGAAATCGTTTTGTGATTTGATTTTGAATTAGTTTGTGAATTGTGAAGGGATACTATTGTGAGTTTGTGTTGGTGCTTAATATTGATGTGAGCCCATTGAGAGGTTTGTGGTTATGTATACTAGTTTATGATATCTTTTAAGACTGAAGCACCAGTTGATACTAAGTAGAGACCTTGCAATGAAGGGAATTTTGATCACTTTGTCATCAGGTATTGTGTTGTGGCCACGATTTAATACTGAGCAAAAGATTGATTGAGGGATGGACCATCGATGTGTGATTTGATATGAGATTAATTAATGGAATAGACCATTAATATTAATTGATGAGATGATCAATGGACTGGGCCATTTTGATATGATATTGTTGATTTAAATGAGTACTTTCAATATGTAAAAAGCTTTATTGAAAGGTTATAACTCGTTATTGACATTGTGAAAGGTTATTGGAATTGAGATAAATGAATTTTAAGATTGTTTTATAAAGTGTATAGTGGGTGCTTGATTTGCTTTAAAGATTACACTACTAATTGAGTTATGGTTGCTCATTTCATTTATTTACTTGCTTTTTAGGTTCTTCAGTGAGTTGTAATTAGTGCAAGAGTGCTTTTGACAAGGATTTTTTAGGAGTTGATTCTTAAGTATAGTTTAAGGCTAGGTCCTTTGGGTGGAAGGATGTCTATGTTATTATCCTTATCCTTATAGGATTTAGGGTGTGATAGAAGTGGAATTGGTTGGTGCAGTTGAAAAGTTTCCTTTATAATAGCTAGTAATAAGCAATTTACATTAGCTTCTTTGATCTAGTTGCCCTTTCCGATGAGGTGATGGAGCTAAGTTTGGGCTCATGATAGCTTTTTTGGGTTGTGAAGTAGTTCCACCATCGCCCACTTTGAAGTACTTGAAGTGGTTTCTCTACTAGTAATAAAAAAGTCACGTGGTCATTATAGGAGGAGATGTAAGAGCATGATAATTACTTATGAACATTTGACTAAGGTTGATCTTGCGAGGAATACGAAGTTGACCTAGGTTCAGAATAAGCTCCAACCAAAGTGAAAGCGAACCCATAATTGTCTAAAACTAAATTAGAGCAACATATTCGTTTCAATATCATTTTGAATTTCTTTTAATTTCTATCTACTCACACAATATGCTATAAGAAATCCACTGTAACAAGATCATCTGTGTGTGGCATAGGTATCTAGTTCAATAGTGATGACATATGTAAATCGAGGATCATTTAGCTAAATAGATAATGATAAAGATAAGAATGTATGAGTATCGAAACACTTACTAGAAACAGATGCTTGATATGAGAGATGTTAAAATCCTCACTTTTGTCTTCCATTGCATCAAGTAGACATTGTTGCATGTGGCAGAACCAGACTGTGCCCTTAACTGCAACCTTTGCTTGATTAGGCCATCAAACATATCAATGTTGTTGAAGACATGTCTTGAGTTTGAACTAGTGAAGGAAACTTAACTAAATGGGAAGCTTGTAAGTTGAGTGGGTCTCCTAATTTGAATAGATTTCCCACTTAGGTCTAAATCTTTTTTTACGTAAGAATTGGGTTTTCTTTGTGAGGTGCATCCAAGGGACGAATTTTTCATAGATTATACCTGAAAGTAATCCAAGAGTGTTGAAGCCAATAAATCTTGTGATAAAATTGTGATTTTTTTGGTGAGATTGAGTGACTATTTTGTGGAAAATTGTGAGGACTAAACAAGGTGTAAGCATTTGGGTGTAACTAGTGGTTGGGAAATACCATGAGTGTTTGAGTGATCCAAGTATGATTGTAATATCTATTATATTACTTGATCTATAATGAAATATTTTTCTGCTTTTTTCATGGACGTAGGTTCTGCTAATTAAATCTACTATTTGATTTTATTTACTTGTTCTGTTTGCTTTGATGTTCAATCGCTTGTTTTGTAGAAATTGGTATTTGAGTCAGGCTTAGTTAATTTGAAGAGTATCAATGGTGACAAAAGAAGAAATAATGAAAATCTATAGATTTGGTGGGCACGATTTTGGTTTTGGGAAGATGCATTAGAGGAATATGCACTTATCTTTGTTTAAAAAGAACAGGATGATAGGGAATTGTTGGATAAATAGATGTTGAGAGTTATTTGGTTGATGTTGGCTAGTAACGTTGCATTTAATATTGTGCAAGAGAAGACCATTGTAGGATTGGTGAATGCATATCAAACATGTAGGAAAAGCTTTTTATAATCAACAAGGTCTACTTGGTGCAACGTCTATTTTACTTAAAGTTGAGCGAAGGTGTATCAATTGCTGAATATATCAATGCATTCAATATGTCGTTAGCCAATCAAGTTTTGTTAAGAGTAACTTTGATAAAGAGGTACATGCTTTGGCTAGCAAAAGAACAGTGTAAGTGCCAAAACCTAGCACAAAGGGACATTTAATTCTAAAAGCTATGAAAGTAACACTTAAGCGTCACTTTTTTGAAAACTAGGACATTTAAGTGCTAAGTCAGGTGAATGGTACCGGAAATCTGACTTAGCTTATTCTAATAATATAACTTGCCTACATGACTTACCGAAAAGCTGAGTCAGCAAAAATTCAGCCACGATGACTTTGTTTTGGCGTAGACGTGGATTTTAATATAAATATTAATTAAATAATAAAAAATTAAATTTAAAAAAAGTTAGGATTAGCCCTCGCCGTCGCTGTTGTTGCCCAATTATCGCCAGGAAGGGCCGATGATGATGAGGCAAAGTTCAGTTAAGGCTAATAACTTGCAACCCTAATCGACCAATGGTGAGGGCTTATGGGCCCTCGCCTAGATCTGGGGCGATGGTCGCGGCCTCCTCCAAATCCTAAGAGAGTCATTGGCCTTCGGCCTTCGCCTAGCTAGGCCAAAGGTCGTCGACTAGGGTGGGCTTTGGCAAGGGCTCTTGTTGTCGATTGGCAAACCAACCACTAGCTAGGGCTTGGCGACCCTGGCTGACCCTCGCCCTAATGTTGTTGGCCCTTTTCGACGATAAGAGATCAGTGGTGGCAAGGGCTGCATAGCCTTTGCCCCACCATCACCTCTTTTTTCTTTTGTAATAAATTTTTTAATCTATTTTTGGGCTTTTTTGGTTGATATGGCAATTTTTTTTTAAAAAAAATTACCACATGGATATTTTTTTAAAGAATTGCCATATTAGCAACTAGATTTTCTCGCTATTGGTACTTAACCGATCCATTTTGCTCTGGTTTTTGGCATTTAAATATATATTTTCAAGTTTTTGGCATTTAAATATATATTTTCAAACTTTTGGCACTCCAAGTATCTAGCACTATGCTTTAACTCTATTATCCTCAGCACTATGCTTTAACTCTATTATCCTCATAGTTAATTGTTAGAACACTTATGTTGCTACTATTAATAATTCCTTTAGGCTTGTCATTTGCTGCAATTTGATTTTGAGTGAAGACATCTAAAGAAGAGAATATGGTAAATTTGTGTCTACTGCTTTAGATGATGAAGGAAGAGGAAAAACTATTAATCATGAGAGTGGCATGAACTTAAATAGAAGAAAGAAATGTAGGACCGGTGTGTTTTGTGATGAACTTATGGCGAAAGCGGATATCTTAGAAGTGATTGCCTTAAATTGAAGATGTTTTAGAAGTGGTTGCCTTAAGTTGAAGAATGGGAAGGGTTATGGAGTTAAAGTTGAGTCTATAATGGGTGTTGTAGCTGTTGTTGATTATAATTCAAAAAGTACTGATTATGTCTTGTTTGTTATTGCAGATTCATCAATGGATAGATGAGTTATAAATTCTAGTTGCTCGTTTCATGCTATACCAAATAACAAGCTATTTTCTACTTATTAGTGCACAAATGTAAAGATCAAGTGATGAGTGTGGTGTTATAGCTGTTGATGATGTCAGAATTAGATGCATGATACTATTGTGAGAACATTTACTGGAGCGAGGCATGTTCTAGAATTAAAGAACCTTCTGATTTCCTTGAGTGCCTTGGATTTAAAAGGGTGTTAGTATATTTCCAAAGGTGGAGTTTTGATGATTGTTTGAGGTGCTTTAGTGATAATGAGAGGAATCAAACACAATTATCCATATAAGCTTCATGGGGAGGTAGTGAGGGATTTTGCCATGGAGATGTTAGATGCATCCATTCAAAAGTCTAAACCATGACATATGTATTTGGAGCACACTGAAGAGAGAAACTTGAAGCTTTTGAGGGAAACAAATTTGTTGTGTTTATGTGGTTAAGAAATTGAATGTATGCAGATGCTTTAACTTGAGCACTACTGGAGAAGGATATGAATATTTGTGCTGAGCCATAAGTTTGATGTTATTGTGAAGATTAGACAAATGAGAGCTTTAATTGAAAAGAAGATCGGCAAAATTCTACTTGGAGTTGTTAAACGATTTTGCATGAAGAAAAGGCATAGTGAGACATTGCACTAATGCCAGTGAACCTCAATAGGTTGTAGAGTTGATGAGGAGAATTGTTACAAGAGATGACCCCTAAAATACTTTCTACTTGTTGGTATAAGACATGCTTAGGATGATGAACTACTTGGTGAATATCCATAGATTGTTGTAGGAAGTTGGACTCTTGAAGTGTAGATTCTCAAAGAAGTGTGGTAAGGTAATGTTACTGATTATTTTATTCTTAAAGTGTTTGGTTGCTTGTGTTTTGTTCGAGCAAATGATGGTAAGCTCAAGGGGAGGGGAGAAAGTGCATGTCCCTAAGCTTTGCAAAGGGTGTGCGAGACTATTGCTTGTGTTCGAAATTAAGTTCACTCGTTATCGATAGAAAAGTTACATTTGACACATTTCTAATACTTTTGGACATGAGTTTGTGCTAGTGTCTATTTGGATCTAGATAGTGTTCGACTTAAGAAGGAGTTCTAAATAGAAGCTCTTGAGGTAATGAGTGCTAGCATGGTAATGAACACAAATGGTACTCGTATTGAGGTGGAGCCTACAGAACCAACAACTATTTAGTTGTTGAGTTTGGTAATGTGTATATTCGATCTCGTAATAAATATGAACGCAATAGTGGTTTTATATATTAGTGATAAATGAGGTTGCATTCAAAATACTTGTCGAGTAACTAAAGGTGCAAGTGTAAAATTTGGTATTTTGATAAGGTGGTTATGGCGAAGATCAAGCGTAGCTTGGACTTGGAAGCTATATGTGGCAGTGGAGTCCATGAGGCGCCGTGATAGAGTAACAATAGATTTTAGCGAAGCGATTATGACTTAACGTAAACATCGAGCAAACATGGAGATTGTTGAAGATATGTCTCAAATTTGAACTTGTGAAGGAAACTTCATCCAAATTGGAAGTTTCATATTTTGAGTAGGTTATCTAATTTTAATAGATTTCCTTCAAAAATTTTCTATATAAGAAGTGGGACATTCGTGTGAAGTGCATAGAAGAAGTGGGTCCTTTGTGTGAGTTGCATACAAGAGGTGATTTTTTCTTGAATTGCACTCTCAAGCAATCCCAGAGTGTTGAAGTCAATAAATATTGTGGTAAAATTTATGAATTATTTTATGAGATTAAGAGTTTATTTCTTGATGAATTGCAAAGGCTAAACTAGGGATATGCAATGGGAACCACCTAAATCAGGATCGGAACATATTGGTCAATTTTGGGTGGTTCTAGCGGGCGTCGGTCTGATCTCCAGTTCCTATTTTTGGAACCGGTGGCCAGTCGGTTCGATTCTCGATTCAAATGTGGGAATCAGACGTACCATTTATATATATTTTTAATTTTTTTAAATTTCTTAACAACTATTCTATCATTAGGCTCATTACTTTCCCATCTCTTCCCTATTTTGCTGTTACCTTCCCCATTTCTTTCCCTTCCACTTCTCTCTTGCTAACCCTAACTTTGTGAAATCAACTTTTTCCAAGTTTCCCTCTTGCAGGGTGCAACCTCATGCCTTGCTTTGAGTGACTTGCTTGACTCTCGTGGCCTCACCTCCTGCCTCACTTGACATCCTCTCACGGCCTTGCCTTAGGCCTCCTTTCCCGCTTGCAGCCTTGCCTTCCGCCTCTTGACCTTGCCTTGCTCGCCTTTCCCTCTCACGGCCTAGCCTCGCCTCTCGACCTCGTTCGTTGACCTTTCTTTCTTGCCTTATAGCTTGCTCAGCTTCAGCTGTGCCAATGGTAAGGTAATGTGCCTTTTCACATTGGAACTAGACCGATTGAACGGGACTGATGGTTTGGTTCGGTTTTTGATTCTAAGACCAGTTGGTCTAGTCCTTGGTCCCAAAAAATAGAAACCGGTCCTCTCGATCTAGATCCTAATTCTTGAGGGGATCAGACCAGATCAGAAACCGATCACCCCGAGGCTAAATATTATGTGAGCTATTGGGTATAATTGGGGGTTGAGAAGCATATAAAGTGTTGGAATGATGTAATTTTCATTGTATCACTTAATCTATAATGGAATCATGTATTGCTCTTTTCACAAAAATATATCACATTGATTGTATCACGTAAACTCATATCCAATCGATTTTCTTGCTCTATTTACTTTGTTGGATCGCTTAGTTTCACAACAAATATGACGTCGAAATGCAACTCAATACGCTGCTTCGAATCCTATGGTCAATGTTCATGAGCACAGGAAAGTAACCTGCAAGGTTTGGCTTTCCAACCTCCGCCACAATTTGCCACATCACCTGCTCAACTCCCTTGGCAGAAATTGAAAGGTCCGTCGTGTCCAAAGAGAACCTTGTTTGACAAAGAGTTAAGGGTATTCTTAAAAGCTACCTCGCCTATATCAGCGACGTCACGATTGTGCGCACATTTGTTTTTAACATAAGCGACTTTCTCTTGCACTTTCTTGTTTTCAAGTTGCCGGTTAGAATCGAGTTTCTTGTAGGATAAAAAGTGTGAGTTGTATATTTTTCAAAAGGTTTCAGAAGAGAGGCCAAACAGGTACAATATTTGAATTGAATCACGTAAATCTCTATATTTTTTATCATTCCTCATTGATTTCCCTATTGCAAGATCCAATTAACATCTGCAATTTTTAGCAGCATGAGTTTGGATGATTTCTGTAGCGGGTGGCAAAGACATCACAACCGGGGTTACAATGCAAGTGAGTTTGGCAATAGACTTGTGGGGAAGGTTTTCGGGCTCAAGGAGGTTCCAATGACTAGAAGAGGGTGTGGATCGGGTGGTAGGTTGGGGGAGACATCTTGCGTCTCTTTGCAATGAAAGAGAGAGCTTGGAACAAGCCCCAGAGGTGTATGTTCCTCTGTTCAAGGCAAAAGATCACGGCCAAGAAATCCTTATCTCTGTGCTTATGGCTTGTGACGCTTGCCTCTTTCTGAATCTACAGAGGTGTATGTTCCTCTGTTTCTTCCATCATATGAGGTACAGACCATAGGAGTGCCAAAACTTGGCATGGAGGGACACTTAAGTGCCAAAAGTTACAAACGATACGCTTAAGTACTAAAATCGGAGCAAAATGGATCACTTAAGTGCCAACGGTGAGAAAATCCGGCCAACTTGCCACGTGTCCATTTTCTGGCGACTTCATTTGCTGACAGAGAATTTTTTTTCAAAATAAAAAATTCCACGTGGCAATTTTAATAAAAAAATTGTCAACGTCAGATTTAAAAAAAATTAAAATCAATTTTAAAAAAAAAACAAAGGGGGATCGGCGAGGGCTGTGCAGACCTTGCCGCCGTCGCCGTCACCAGGAAGGGCCGGCAACAGTGGGTGAGGGTCGGCCAGGGTTGTCGGGCCCCGGCCAGCTTGTGGTGAGGGCCTGCATGTCCTCGCGCAGATCTGGGGCGAGGGTCGCGACCCTCCCCCAGATCCGGTGAGGGTCGCCAACCCTCGCCCTGTCGGGCCAAGGGTCGCCGGTCGCCCAGATCGTGCTGGATTTGGGCGGCTGGTGGCCCTTGGCTCGGTGGGGCGAGGGTCGCCGACCCTCGCCCCAGATCTGGGTGAGGGCCCGTAGGCCCTTGTCGCAGGTTGGCCGGCACCCGGCCCCCTTTTTTTTTAATTAATCAATTTTATAATAATTTATTTTATAATAATTTAATATTATTTGATTAATAATTTTTAAAATTCACGTCAGCACAAAAACGACGTCGTTTTGCGTTGATTTTTCGTCGTTTCAATTTCCGGCAAGCCACGTAGGCAAAAAAATTAATAAAAAATTACCATGTAGGATTTCTGGCAGGGTTCCGGTGACTTGACACTTAAGTGATCCATTTTTTTTTGAAAAGTGGCACTTAAGTGTACCGTTTATAAGTTTTGGCACTTAAGTGTCCCTCCGTGCCAAGTTTTGGCACTTCCGCTGTACTTATGCCTCCATCGTATGGATGGCATTGTGGAGGGCCTCTTGCATTTTCTTTCTTCTTTCTAGAGCAATTTTATTTTTTCCCCTCTAGCCCACACGTAGTTTTTCTGTCACTATAAGGTCTATTTACGTAGTCTAAGCGATACTGCTTTAGGATTAGTCTGGACATTCATTCGTCCATTTAGTGTGTATGGGCTTTGTCAATGGACAAATTATGGCCAAATTGTCATCGTATTTACTGTCCCTGTGATTAATAGTGGAAGGTTCATTTCTCAAGGAAAAATTGAGGTGAGCCTATTCGAATTATTACTCAGTTATTTTGGAGTTTTTGGGTGTTGGGTGGACGGTTTTTCTCAGAAAAGATCAGGACAATACGGTTTGGATGACGACAGACTCATTCAATGCTGATATCTATGCATCTTCAGGATTCTGGATGCGTAGCCTGAAAGGTGGGGGGCCACACTTCCACAAGAAATTGACTGGTTGTTATCAACCCGTGCATTATTGAAGCCTGGGACCGAGGACAATATTCAATGAAGTAGACCCCTCCCTTATGTCTTTTTCCGGGCAAGTAGGGGCTGATATGTTTTATTTGTCAGCTGCCACCATCGCTGCCACCTACGACGATTCATTGCAATGGTCTCTCAAAAGATTGTCTACTGTCAACTGCATATGCACAACAAATATGGCTCATATTCTTCAGCAGAAATTCCTGATGAGTATCTAATTTCAGTTCACTTTCTCATTCGTTATAAAAAAAAGTTCCCATCTTAAGTATATCATACTTGAATGAAGTCTGCTTGGTGTGATAAGTAACTTGTTTTTAGTCTAATCTTGGGTCTTAGCTGTATGTGCTTGATGTGCCTCTAGCAACCGTCTTTGCGGTTTAAGAAACTTGAGTCTGAAGTTGCGAAACATCTAGAGAGCCTAATCAAACAAATACCTTGCCTCTGTACCAAGATAAAAACAGTATCATCACCTCAAAATTCTGTCACTGCCCACCAATGTTCAACTACCATAAGGATCTACATCCTTTTTTCAATGTGTGGACCCCTAAAGTACTAAAACTTGGCACGATGGAATATAAGTGTCAAAAGTTTGAAAATGTACACTTAAGTGCCAAGATCGGAGTAAAAAAGATTAACTAAGTGCCAGTGGTGAGATCGGCTAAAATGCTCACTTTTCCGGCGAGTTGAGATCAAAACGGCATTGTTTTGGGACGCTAACATGGCCAAATAAGCCCAAAACGACGTTGTTGTGAGCATTGACGTGGTTAGATCAGCTCAAAACGATGTTGTTTTAACCTTAATTAGATTTTTATATATTAATTAAATAATATTAAAAAAAAAAAATGGGGCAGAGGACAGGTAAGAGGGGCTCCCTGCTTGTGGCCATTGCCCCATCGCTGGTGGGGCAGTGGTGTTGGCTGTGAGGGTTGCTAGCGCTTGGGCAAGGGCCGATGACCCTAGCCGACTAGAGGTGACCCTTGCCGTCCATCGCTGTCGCCCCATCGACGACGGGGTGGGGCCACAGGTGGGGAGGCTTCCCCACCTATTCTGTAGCTTCTTCTTTTTTTTTTTAATTTTCGCTTTTAATATTATTTAATTAATATTTATATTAAAAATCAAACTTTGGCAAAAAAGGCATCGTTTTTTTATGAAGGTGAGCTAACGTGGAATTTCGGCGAGCCACGTAGATGTTAAAATTTGTTAAAATAAGCCATGTCAGATTTCCGACGGCTTTTGCTATTGTTGGCATTTAAGTGTTCTAATTTTTAAAAAAAATAGTACTTAAATATATCTTTTGTAATTTTTGACACTTAAGTGTCTTCTCATATTAAGTTTTGACACTTGGACTGTTCTTTTCTCTTCTTTCTTTTGTTGAGTCATATCAATCCTCCATATTATCTGATTGCGCCAAACATTTGAGGGACAATCATATGCCCAAGTCGAATCTACCTAAATTATCAGGAAATAAGGCAGCTACATACATTAAGCATATTTTTAAAATCGCGGTTTAATTTACAGGCCAACTGTACACAAAAGGCAAAATAGATTTGCTTCATTTCATATTCATGAATTCATACCTTTCAGTCAGTCTTCGATTATGAGCAAAAGCTTCCTCATTGTCATGCGCCCCACTACAAGCACCTGAAAGACACCCAGCAGAAGACAGGGCTTGTAGGAAAAAAACTGTTCAAAGAGGCACTGGATGCACCGTGTGCACAAGAAATACTGCATCAGTGCCAATGATCTCAACTAACTTGATCTATCAAACAACTTTAATCTATGAAGCTGCATAAGTGCCTGCTAATCATAATGCATTAGGAAATTGAATCGAGCGTCCGTTTCTGTGCATCAAGGGTTGGGTCCCAATCCTTATCATCCCAATCCATGAGGTTACCTAACATTTTATGATGATGTCGTGTATACGGAGAAATGGAGTAGGATAGATCATAATCTCTATGTAGTTCATTGGTTTCTCAAGGCAGCTCACTATGTAGATGTACCATTATCTGGCATGCGCTATAACTTGCTGAAATAAAGATCGTCACATTAAAACATTAGGAAAAGAGTAAAGCGTCTTTCATCTTGAACTATAGATTGATTACAGTTTAGGGGCGAGACAAATAAAAAACACATGGGGTTAATTTGTCATTTTCTGCAAGTTCTTTTCATTCTCCGATCTTATCAGCAATAAACAGATCAAAGGCTCCCGGATTTCTAAGCTTAACAAGGTTAAACGCACAAGCAATTGAGGATTATTGCACGGTGTGCGCTTTGTCGTGTTACTGATAAGAGTTTATATGACCCAAGTTTCTTACTGAAAAATTGGAGCTTCAACACCAAAATTAGGCACATACCATTACAAAGCATAATATCTGGTTCGTTTCATGGATTTGGAATGATGTATGTGAAGAACAACGCATGCACTGAATGTGCTAAGACGAGGGGTCTCATTAGTACATGTCTTATGACATGAATATTTCCAGGATTTACGCTGGCAAGGCCACTACTTTTAGAGGTTGAGCTCTCTGCACGCTGATCCCAAACTTGTCTTCCATGTTCATATTTTCTGGTGTAACACCGTCTTCAAGCCTCCAATTAAATGAGTTAATGAGTGAACCCAGCATCAGATGTAACATTCTTGTGGCCAAAGGCAATCCTGGACAAATTCGCCTGCCACCACCAAATGGAACAAGCTCGAAATTTTTTCCCCGGAGATCTATGTCAGATCCTAGAAATCTCTCTGGTGCAAACTCATTTGAATTGACCCAAATGCTAGGATCTCTTCCCATAGCCCACGCATTGACAAGAACTTGTGCACCCTTCGGAACTGTGAAACCGCCTATTTGTGTATTGGCTTCAGACCTGCGTGGGAGAAGAAGTGGAAATGGGGGGTGAAGTCGCAAAGTTTCTTTTATGATAGCTTGTAAATACGGTAAGCGAGGTATCTCAACTTCCTCCATCTGTTTGCCTTTGCCAATGACTTCATGGAGCTCTTTTTGGGCTTTTGATAGCTTCTCTGGGTTGCAAAGTAGCTCTGTCATTGCCCACTCTAGAGTACTTGAAGTGGTTTCAGTACCGGCAACAAAGAAATCCTGTAATCATCATTGCAACAGAGATAATGACTTGATTAGTACTTCCGATGGGAAGATTCAGATTCATTATTTGCAGCAAAAGAAGCGAAACCAAGTACAGCCGAAGTAAAACAGAGCAATACTTTTGATTCCATATGGTTGTTCTATTTATGCTGACTGCTATTTAATCGCATGACAAATTATATGAAAAACTATAAAAACAAGATCATCGTGCGTGGCAACGGTGTTTTCCCCTAGTTAGCAATAATGACACGGGAATTAAAATATTGTTGTACAAATCAGATAGTAAAAAAGAGATTCTTGAATACCAGAAACAGATGCTTAATTAGAGACATGTCCATGTCCTCACTCTTCTCTTCCATTACATTAAGAAGAGCATCCAAGACATCGTTGCTAGTAACTGAACCAGATTGCATCCTCAGCTGCCACCTTTTCTTGATGAGACCATCAAAGATATCAAACATTTTGCTGAAACACAATTCAGTCCGCTGCTTCAAACCCTGTGGATCAATCTTCTTCAGCACAGGAAAGTAATCTGCAAGATTTGGCTTTCCAACCTCGGCCATGATTTGCCACACCACCTCTTTCAACCCTCTAGCCGAATTTGAAGGGCACGACATGTCCAATGAGAAAACCGTGTTTGACAGAGAGTTAAGGCTAGTCCTAAAAGCAGCCTCGCCAATGTCTATAACATCGCCATTGTGCGCACATTTCTGAACATAACAAACAAGCTCTTCTACTTTCTTGCTGCGAAGGTGCTGGTTGGAATCAAGTTTCTTATTGGACAGTAGATGTGAATTGTATATTTTTCTAAGGTTTCGAAAGAGAGGTGAAATGGGCATCCAAGGCAAGCCAAGTTGATCGTGATTGTGGGCAGTGATGGTATCAGGAATCGTTCGATTCAAGAACAAAGCATCATGGGTTTGGAGGATTTCTTTGGCGAGTGTTGGCGAAGATATGACAACTGTGGTTACAAAACCGAGCCGAAGTTTCATTATGGGGCCGTAAGTGCGGGCGAGCTTGGCAAGAGACTGGTGGGGAAGCTTTCCGAGTTCAAGGAGGTTAGCGATGAGTGGAAGAGGCCGCGGACCGGGTGGGAGGTTGGAGGGATCCTTTTTGATTCTCACTGCAACGAAAGAGAGAACTTGGATCAAGCCCCACAGCAAGTGAAGGCACAAAATCAAGACTAAGTAATCCATGGCTGGCTTATGAGGCTTGCCTCTTTGTGAATATACAGAGGTATATGTTCTTCTGCTTCCGCTATTATATAATGGCCATTGTAGAGGTCCTATTTTCTTTCTTCTTTCTCTAGAGCATTACCATCGCTTTCACTCAAGCCCAACTTTTGTTATCTTAGCCTCAAAATTCTACTATTTTTACCTCAAACAAGATAATGCTGCTTTTACTAGCAAGCAGGGACCGGTCCATCTTATTCATGAACCTCACTATCGCAGCCTGCCTACAAAGATTCGTTGTAGTGGCAGCATTAGAATTAGGGGTGTGCAACCGGACTGGATTTACCCAGGATCCGGACCAGAACACCCTAAAAATATGGTTGGGAACCGGTTTCCAGTGAAACCAGTTTGGGAACAGGTTGTAGTTTTTGGGAACTGGTTGTAACTAGTCCGGGAACTGGTTCCAAGCAGAAACCCACCCAGACCGGTTTTCTTTAAAAAAAATAAAATTGAAAAGCCTCTAGCTTAAAAAGGAAACACCTCACCTTCTCAAGTTTCAATCACAAAACAAATTGTTGTTGGAGAAGCAAAAGCCAATCTCCCTTGTTCCGGTGGGAGGAGGAAGTGGGGGGAGGAGGAGGCAGAGGGACTACCCAAATCTGGAGCAGAGGTGGGGGGAAGAAGTGGGGATGAGGCTCAATAGTGGAAGTGGATTGAACCAAGGCGAGCGAGCTATATCCATAAGCAAGTGTCTTATCAGCCCTGATGATTGTTGTTGCTTGTTGCTATTGATAGTTGCTTGCTGTTTGTTGCCTTAGCTCTCTATTCAGTCAACATAACCAAGCTCAGACCATTGCTAGGCCCACTACTGCTCCCTGTTGTGGGATCGCTACCCAGAATAGGTCAAATGGAAAACATGGTAGACCCTGTTCTCGGACCGGCCTGGATCGAAAAAACAAGGTTGGGTCCAAAACAAGGTCTAGTACAAACAGGGTTGGATACATGGTCCAAAAAAATGGAACCGATTATAATAGGATCGGGTACAGGTTCTAGGTCTAGACCATACCTACCCTAGACCTGATCACCCCTAGTTAGAAAATATGTCTTGAGAGTGAATCAACCCAACCTGTATTGGAGGATATGGGTACGTTTGGTTTAACTTTGCAAATGGGCTTTGAGTCTAATGCAAATGCTGAAAACCCAAACCTACTTGAGGAAATGCAATTGTGTTTGGTAAAATTTCTTTGCAAATGGGTTTTGAAGGGTATAGTATGTGTGTGTGTCTATATATACATTTTGAAAATTGAACTAAACCATTTGCCAGCGAAGGGTTATGGCTGCCGATGAGGGTTGCGCGACCCCGCCGAGAGCCGCTGGAGGTCGCTCGACCTTAGGCAACCCTTAGTGAGGGTCGCTTGACCTAAGTGCCACATGACCTTGGCTACTACTGCCGGAGGTCGCCCGACCTTGGGCAACCCTTGGTGAAGGTCGCTTGACCCAAGTGCTGCGCGACCTAGGCGATTGCCGCCTGGGTCGTGTGGCCTCAGGCGGTCCTCGCTTGGGTCTTGCGAGGGTCGTGTGACGGTGGTCAATGGTCGCGTGATTCTCGTGAGACCAAGGTGAGGGTCGCTTGAGGCCGCGAGACCCAATCGACGGTCACCTAGGTCGTGCAGTGTCTAGTCGCATGACCCTCGCTTCGACGGCCATCAGTTAGGTCACGCAACCCTCACCGAAGGTCGCCCGACCTCAGCCAATGGCCGTAGCCCTTCACCGGTCCAGCAAAGGGCTCCTTTTTCAATTAAAAAAATAACTAGGGGCAAAATAGGAAATAAGAAGAATTAGTGAAGATAGTTTTGGAAGGGAAAAATTAATTTCTACATTTCATCAAATATTGAAAGCCCAAAGCTAGTCCTTACCAGTTTTGAGCTTTCAGCATTTTGAAAGCCGGCTTTCATTTCAAAACCACGTCCAAAGCTGAACCAAACAGTTCAACATATCTCCAAAGGGCTTTCAGGCATGAAAGCCCTTTAGAAATGCCAAACCAAATGCAGTTATAGATCGATTGAACAATTTTGGAAGTGTAGTAGTGGCATCCAAGTTGGTCAGAATATCTTCACCAACTATGTGAGGAAAGAAACCCCAAGACGTTTCTTCTTGAAGACCGCTTCACGTAACATATAATGAGTGGTTCCTTTTGGTCTTTTATGACTATTTTGGCCCCACGATGCAGCTCTCATGTGGCCACGCATTGGAGCTACCTTTTCAACCGAGATTGGGTTTGGTCGGAGAAGATGAGGAAAAAAGGTAAAATGAAATAAAAAGTGTCAAAAGTTGTATACAGTTAAAAAAAATGATAAGTTAAGTGCCTCTAACGAGAAATTCCAACCAAAATATGACATCTATAATTAAAAGTTTAATATGAAGTGGCATTTTTTAAAAAAAATTAATCCACATGGACAGATAAAACAACGTGGTTCTCTCTGATTTTCCCTCTCTTTGCTAACTACATTTGTCTTCTCCTCCTCCTTTACCATCCTCGCCACTGCCACCCATCGAGTCACCACCCACAAAACCCTAGAATGGACATCCTCAAGCAAGAACTATTTAAGGACCGCCAGACCCTTGCTGAAGAAACCAATGGCTGACGCATCTTCAAACATTCCAAGATTGAGTGGAAGCAAATCCAGAAACTCCGTGAGCAAGAGAAGTGTGAGCTCGAGGCCAAATCCTACCACTAATCCTTCACCTTCGACACCACCTCCAAGCCTAATCCCTCTTCCTCCATTTGCATTGGGGGCAATAGGGCTCCTATTTGGGGTTGTTGGTCGATTTAGGGTTTTTGATTTGAGAAATTCCTTGAAAGTTGCAATTTAGGGTTTTTAATTTGGGGCGAACCTTTTAGACAATGTTATTTAGGGGTTATATGCTAACTGGGCACGCCAGCAAGCTACGTCGAACTGAGAAATTAATAAAAAATGGCAACATTAAATTTCCAGTGACTCATATTGGACTTAGTATATAATTGATTTTTTTTTTTTTTTAGTACTTAAGTGATCTGAAAAAAAAAACATTTGACATTAAAATTAGGGCTACGTTTAGTGTTATTTCATAGAAGAAAAAGCATTTGTGTGTTATTGTTGGACTTATTCTATTAGCTACACAATGATGACTCCCACGTCACATGTCAAACCTCTCTAGCTGCAAGTAGAGCTCCCTTCTCGCAATTGCAACAACAGAGAGGAGCTCAACATAAGAAGTACAAAAGCGAAAGAGTAGCTGTGGGTTCCTCTCCGTGAGAAGAGCTCTCAGGACACGGTGATTTTTGAATGGAGAATCCTACGTCCAGCAAAGGCGCTTTTTCGTGAGGCTAAACAATGTGGGTTTGAGTGTAATGCAATGTTACAAAACATTTGAGTGTGTGAGAGATTGTGACCTTATAACTTTTCAATTAATTAGTGACTTATTTGCAGCTTGCTCTCCATATAGAAGATTTCGACACTTGAATTGAACTACGTAAATCTCTCTTGTTCTGTATTTTACTTCATGACATTGTCTTGTAATTTTGTTCACTCACGTTAGACTTAAATTGCAAAATCCATTAGCTTCCACCAACAAGCACCTTTTGGGTAAACTAAAAGCCAGCGAACTATGAAATTAGTAACAGATATCGGTACAGATTCAGATCACATATAGAATTTGTGCTCAGGATTCACGAGATCTTTTTCCTTGGGGCAGTCAAACTAGGCATACAAAAATCTGCCGACGTGCCTGGCTTAATGGTGGGGTTACTATTTCTAGTTTGGTTAATCTAAAGAGCAGAATCTAACCCATTTTTAGCCACTTAGCTCACGTTGTGGTTCGCATTTTTGGCCCTCATTCAAAGGCTAGAGAGCCCTCGATCATAAAAAAGAAAAGAGAAAATACAAAAATCAATAAAAATAAAATATTATAAAAATTGTTTATGTTAGTGCTTTTTAGTCAAAATTGGCTAGAATGATTAAATTAATAAATCATCAAAAGGTTTAGGATTAAATTGACATAAACATTTAAGATTGAATTAGCCTCAATACAATAAATTTATGATTTTTTGGACAATTATCCAGTATACATAAATTTCAATAAATCAAGAGTAAAATAGTAAGTATCTGAACTACAAATGGCGCACCCTTCTTTACATGATAAATTGATGCGAGAGCAGCTGATTCAATGGAACAGTCCTTAAGTTCCACCCTGATTCCATCGACTAATCCAGTAAAATCAATGTTAATTCAAGCAAAGGCAGATTTTGGTCACAACTATTGCGATGGGTCAAGAATGAAGTTGTCAACATAGAGGCTATCTGCCAAGCATCGATTCTTCCTTTGCTGATCAAGTATCTTGTTAGTGAATCGCCAGACTAGTTGATGATTTCAAAGACATATTGATTGGAGGCTATTCGGAGCAATTTTCTAGATTATTTATTGATCTTCTAAGATGACTATTTTCTATTCAAGGCTGGTGAATTCATTTAAAGTCAATGTATATAAAATCCGTCAAGCGGCATCAAGCGAGGATGAGAAGTTCGTAAAGCTTGACCGAATAAGAATCGCCATCAAGCGGCATCCCAACAGTGATGAAATCCGTCGACCAAGAACCACACCTACCAGGTCATTCCCTTCCAATTAAATTTCAGAATTGATTTCGATTCTTTCCGATCATGTCTTTTGCTCCTTACTCTGTTTTGTTCTGTTGTCAATCATAAGAAACCGGTGAAAGCAAGGGAGCGAGAGAACAAATAACGGCATATAAAATATTCAGCAAAGGAGGTGTCATCGTTGCATCGCTGTTGCCCAAATCATTGTCGCCCGCAATGTATGTATAAACCGTTTTTTCCCTCTTGAAAACGTGTGCTCCTACGTGACCGTAAGCCGCCCTCCCCTTTGCAGTGTTGTTTGATGTTCATTCTTGTCCTGTGCCTACTAATGCGAGGGATGGTCCTTGATGTTTTCCTTTTGCATTGCGTGGGTTATATATATATAGCCGATTTTGAGGTTCAGTGATGAAATCGAATCTTATTTTCTTATTGAGAAAGGAGGTTTTATATATATATCTGTTTCACCCCAAATAATCTTCGTTTGGTCTCGGTTCTTTGCTGGCCAGAATATTACAGCCTGGAGTTAGGACTTGTTCCGCATCCTTTGGATGTCATTCAAGTCATTCGTGTTTATATATTAGTGTAGGCACTTATTGTAATTAACCCGTGTTGATTTACCAAAATAATGGCATGAGAATTACTCAAGTTCTAGTTAATAATAGATTTTCTCTGTTGGAGTAGATAGATGAGCGTACACAAAAATTGTTAACAGTGGATCTATAATTATTAGATCATATGCTGATGGCATGCTTATTTTTAGTACATGCATTGATGTTGTGAATGAGCACAAAATGTTTCTGGACTTCTAAATTCAATATGAAGGACATGGGAAAAGCTAATGTTATTTCGGGTCTTAAAATCATAAGATGTGATAGTGGCCTAATGCTTACTGAAGAACATTATGTGGAGAGGCTACTTACAAGATATGGGCACTTTGATATCATAGCTGTGAGTACTCCTTATCATGCTAATACCCAATTAGTGAAAAATAAAGGAGATAGTGTGGGTCAATTTGAGTATGCTTCGATTTTGGGAGTCCGATGCATTTAATGAACTACACTCGACCTAAACAAAAAATCTCAATTGTGATAATTAAATTGCCTTGAGTAGTGTAATGACATAGTTGGAGAACCAAAAACTATGGCATTTTTTATAGTGGATTTCTCGTTATATTAAAAGGATACAATGATGTTAAGTGGATTTCCAATTCAAATGAAACAAAATCCACTAGTAGATATGTGTTTATCCTTGGTGGAGGTACTTCAACTTGAAAATTGGTCAAACAAATAATATTTGTTGAATCCACCGTGGACTTAAAGTTTGTAGCTTTAAAACTAACTGGCATTGAGGTTGAGTGGTTAAGAAATTTCTTAGCAGATTTTCCTATTGGAATGAAACCAACACCTCTTGCATTGTGATTGCCAAGCAACCGTAGTTGTCACAAAGAGTAAAATTCTCAATGATAAAAATGGATACATCCGGTTGAGACATGATGTGGTAAAGCAGTTGCTTGAAATTGTGTCTACTGGTTATGTCGATCCTCTAACTAAACCTATGGGAAGAAAATTAATTTATGATACGTTACGGCAGATGTGACTGTCGTTAGTTGAGAAAAATCAATAGTGATGGTAACTTATATGATTGTCAATCCCATAAATTAAATTCATATGGGTAATAACAAGTTCCTTATTGATCTAGTGACACTATTAAAAATTATTGTCCCTTTTAAGGTGAGAATAGTGCAAGACTGTAATGAAAAAGAGGTTGAGCTAAACTCTTAATAAATTTCATAGTCATTATTGGTGGTGTATTAAATTGCAAAATGTACTTGTTGGAATTTCTAAAGCACTTATGAATAAACTAGGCATCCTATGGTTTATTAGCGCAAAATTGTGTTAAAGAACAAAAATTGTGGAGTTATAATGTAATTAGTGAAAATTATAATTCAAAAAAGAAATTCTTGATATATAGAAGTTTCGAAATTCACCAATGATTTCATGAATTATATTTCATTTTTTCTAAGTCCGGTTCATAGCCTAAGAAGAACCAGTTCCGTGCATTACATTCAATTGAGTTTCACCCAGTATTTTTTTTCTTTTTTTGTTTAACAACTTTGGAAATTTGTGGGAGATTGTTGAATGTTTGAATGGTTTTGTAATGGCCTTAATGGAAAGTATGACCGCAATTAATTTGTAACGGTTTTTTAACTTTTGAATTCATTTATTTCTTTAATAACCCTCTCCTTTATTTGTCTATAAAGAGAATCTCCAAATCAAAATCAAAATATACCAAAAATAAGAAATTCTCCATTTCCTTTCCATTTATTAGCCTATTTTTACTTATAATGTTGTTGTTCTTGTTTCCTCTATTTATTCTAGGGAAAATTCTGAATAAGAGTCTACAGTGTTCTTATTTTCTCGGGCCTGAAGTGCTCTTAAATGAGGGTTTGAAGTGGACTTTGTTTTAAATAAAAGCTCGAAGTGCCATCATTTTCGTACATAAAGGGCTAAAGTGGACATTGTTTTAAATAAATGCTTAAAGTAGTCATATTAGTCTTAAAGATGGGCCTGAACTCACTAACTGAGAAGGGCAATTTTGTCTTTTTCAATTTTGTCTTTTTATAAACAAACAAAAATAAAACTTAAAAAAAGGAAAAATAGAGGCGAGAGGCTCCTTCTCACTTGTGGCTGCCGCCCCATTGCTAGTAGGGTGACAATGCTAGCCAGCGGGGTCACTAGCTCCTAAAGGAAGGCCGATGACTCTCGCTAGAAGCGGGAGAGGGCAACGACCTTCTTCCAAGTCTAGGCGAGGTTTGCTCCTCGCCTCGATCGAGGCGAGTGTCGCCGGCCCTTATGTAGTGGTTGCAGCCCTTGCCCGGTGCCTTATAAGCAATGGGGCGATGGCTATAGGTGGAAAGGGCTCTCTTCGGCCTCTGTTTTTCCCTTTTTTTTAATTTTTTATCTAATTTAATTTAAATTTAGATTGTATTAGGATGAATATACCCTTGATCAGCCATAATATTTTGCCAGCTGTCTAGTCGACAAGGTTAGACCCTTATTTGAAATAGCTATATTCACTCAGGCCCTTCTTTAGGACTGATATAGCGACTAGAAGCCCTTATTTGGAAGAAAGTTCTTAGGCCATTATTTGAAAAAAATGATGACATTTTGAGCCATTATTTGGAATTTTCCTTTTATTCTTTGTGGAGTTCAAAGGAAGATCTATTATATTCATGGAAGATAGCCTCTGAAATCTTACACAGTGAGTTCCATACTCCGAGGGGTAGAATTGTCCTTAAGAATAGTGTGTGCATGCTTCAAATATTTGTTCTTATTTTTCATGTTCTCCACCACTTTTCTACAACATTTTGTGCACAATAGAAATACTAATAATCATGATTGTTTCATTCCTCACGAAAATTATATATATGTTGTTGTCATAATATTAGGACTATTGCCTTATTACTTGAGGTATTTATGATCACTTGCAATTTATTTCTCATTTTTAGTTTATTCATTTACCGGGGAAAATTATCCAAAAAGTCATAAACCTATTGTATTTTTCTAATTTAGTCCTACATCTTTCAATTTTTTCAATTAAATCCTAAACCTTTTGACAATTTAACAATTGAGTTTATCTGATCAATTTTGATTGAAAATTGCTAACGTGAATGCCGATCGTCCTACCTAGTACAATCAACCTACTTGATATGACTGACATTGACATAGACATTTTTTAATAATATTGTAATATTTCTTTTGAATTTTTCCCTTTTCGGGATTGAGAGCCGGCAACCCTCATTGGCATCATTGGCCTTGGGCGAGGGTATTGCGGCCCTTGAGTTGCTAGTGAGGGCTTGGCGGCCCTCAATAATACCCTCGTCAGCCATAGCAAGGGCATTGTGGCCCTTGCCTAGAGTCAATGAGGGTCACAATGCCATCGCCCAATGATAGAGAGGGTTGTTGGCCTCAATCTAAATTACAATAAAAATGAAGAAGAAGAAAGAAAGAAGCCAAAAAATTTATAAAAAATTGAAAAAATCATTATTATACATTATTAAAAAATATTTACATTAGTGACGGTCATGTTACACAAGACGGTTGCTGTCCATGTTAACAATTTCTAATCAAAGTTGGCCAGATGGATTTAATCAGCACAACATTAAACTATTTAGGATTCAATTGACAAATTGGTAGGTTTATAATTGAATTAGTAAAATATAATGTTGACACCTAAATTTTGATTGATCATTCATAATTTAATACACAAAAATTTAGGGATTAATTTTAACCCCTAAACAAAAAATATTAGGATTAAATTGCATGGCATACAGTTTTAGGAGCATTTATTATTGCATTTGCATTGGACATGTGGCAGATGGGCTTCAATTGATGGTTCTAAGCTATAATTTAATAAATTGGACTAAGCCCACGGTGAAAGAAAATTTGACTAGGCCCGTTAAGGGGTGATGAGTTGGAATATGAGAATATTCCCAAGAATATAAGAATGTTCCCGAAAATATTTGCATTATTCTTTCAATATTCAGGGAAGGTGTCGGATGAAATATTTCCGTTAAGGGGTAACGAGTTGGAATATGAGAATGTTCCCGAGAATATTCGCATTATTCTTTTAATATTTAGGAGATGTGTCGGATGAAATATTGGAAAAAGATTGCACGTGGGATACAAGAGCTAAATAGGCAATGTGCAGATTTATCATCTTTCCTTAAATAACATAGTCTTCTCACCTATAAAAAGGGGTCGCACACACTGAAGGACAGACACAGAGAAAAAACACAAAAAAGGCCAGAGAGAGACGGCCACAAAAATATAGAAAAGAGCGGAGGCTGAGAGGTCGGCAATTCTGAACACTCGAGCGACACACGAGAGAACAAGGTAGGGAGTGATAGCTTGCTCAGCCCAGCCTTGATTGAGACCTCACCGTGCCTTCGTCGCTACCAATCTGCTGCCGATCCACCACGCGCACCACCTGACGGAGATGCCGTGCAGCTGCTCCAAGTCACTCCAAGCTTGACGATGCCACCGTCACTGCTCTGGTCGAAGACCCC
The DNA here is from genome assembly GCA_014858505.1 of Corymbia citriodora subsp. variegata. Classification (NCBI taxonomy): domain Eukaryota; kingdom Viridiplantae; phylum Streptophyta; class Magnoliopsida; order Myrtales; family Myrtaceae; genus Corymbia; species Corymbia citriodora. Next base: position 2,296 of record MU090437.1, on the reverse strand, counting down.
CGTTGAGGACTCCCCTACAACGACGCGAAGCTGTTTTTTCGTTTTTATTTGGCCTCTTCGATGTCGTTGCTGCCTCCTGATTTCTGATCCCTACTGAACCGTCAGGCGATGCCTACCAGCGAGTGAACTCCAACACCTAGCCACATCAACGTTTCCTGCAGCGTCATTGATTAATTCCAGCGAGCCATCTTGGCGAGTTTGACCACAAGAGAAGCCCCGCCGTTCCTTAAATTCACGATCTCTGTATTTGCAGGTACCTCCAGGAGCATCAATCGCCCCTGACTTATATATAAGTCAAAAGAGCCAAGGAAGATTGAAGATGACATGATGATAGAGTGCCAAGCGGTGGAGTAGTAAGAAAAGGAGAGATTTTGACCATTGTTCGAAAAGAAAGACTTCTTCGTGTGCCAAGCAGGTGGTCTTGAGGAGCGTAAAGAAGCCACGTTCGCTACCAAATCGCAACGTCACAAGGGTTGCTTTGTTAAAAAAAGAAAAGTTTTCCGGTGAGCATCTCATCCATGGCGTATCACCAACACACCACCGTGAGTCGCCTTGCTAATGCCATCGTTGATCCATCCGTTTGCGAGTCACCATCACCATCGCGATTTGGTAATGTTATTCTCGCAATATCAAGAACTAGGTGAGAATCTTAATTAATACAATTTTCTCATATTGCCTAGTTTGTAGAATTGCAATCTTAGTTGAATATTTGATTAATATTACCATATCCAAAAGATCTCCTGACCTTTCGTGAACTAGGAAATTTTCCTTACTTCACAACGTGCATATGATTGTCAGTCTGATTTCATATCCGAAATATGACTCGCAATCGCACGAAAAAATCGTCAATCCGATCTCATGCCCGAAATACGATTCGCGATTGCTTTTAAAAAATTGGCCAATCCGATCTCATGCCCGAGATACGATTCGTCGATTTTATTCCAAAATTAAATGGATGTGGAAAATATCTTGCCTGATTTGTTGCCATGCTTTCTTGATGTCTTTCTCGAATTGATTTTGCTTATAAAAGAAAACAAAAAAAAAAATAGTTGAGTTGGATGTTAGGATATTTGTAATTTCAAATTTTAATTATAAAAAAATAAAAATAAAAATTGCCATGCTCATGTCATGTAGAATTAGGTCATCTTTCACGTGTCATCTAGTCATTGCATGTTTAGGGTCATTTGAATGCATGACATAATAGGATAATTGCATAATTAATGTCGCATGACATATAGTTTGCGTATTAGGTTGCACGTTGCGTGTTATTATAGTTAGACACTTTTGCACGTCATCGCATGCATTGCACTTAGTTTTTTTAGGCCTCATTCAGTAATTTAAAACCTTAAAAAAAATTGAATGATTGCATGTTAATTAAAAATCATATCTAGAATCATTGATATGATTTTTTTTAAGCTAACATTGCAGATGCTTTCGTTGCTTCGAGGTAAGTATCTCTTCCCTGTGCTTGCAATTTATTTATTGCTTTGCTTTAATGAGTGTTAAATTATGATTGCGCACTCGCATGATTACATTGCATGTTAGGGATTAAATTAAAATCAATCCAAAATGACTGCAAAACATTTTTTTTAATAAAAGATAAAATGTACTGAAAGGGCGTTAGAGAAATATAACGTAATCAAGTCCCCGATCCCATAGTCTCTGGTTCATAGGAGTGAAGTAATTCTCCCGTTACTTTACTTGGGTTTCTAATCGACCAACCAAAAATAGATTAGTGGCGACTCATAAGTGAAAATCATTGGCATGTTAAAAAACTTAAACCGTAAGTTGTGAATTGGTATGGACTTGGGAGAGCCCGAATTAAGTTTAGGCTTAGTAATCCATTAGCCAAACTTTAGGTGATGCACCCGAGGTGAGGTCGCGACATATAATAAGTTTACGATTTTTTGGACAAATTTTCCGATGGTCCATTTTTCTTTGACTAAAATTATCATTCACTATAAGTCTTCGACTTGATTTGTGAAACAAAAACACACAATATCTCTGGCAGCAACAATGCCCTGGTTTATGCACATTAAACATTACTTGGAGCTTTGACCCCTGGAGTTGCTTTGAATAGGAGACGCGGTTTTAACACGAAATTTTAGATTCCTTCCACGTTTGATCTATCTTCGGATTATGAATGCCGATGTACTATATTGTATCATAAACCATTTTCACACACGAGCATTATAACGAGAAAAAGGGGACTGGAGTCAATGGTTGGGCTTTCATGACATGAAAATCACGTGAAGGGCATTTTGCACGATTAGTGAGGGCCACCAAGTAATTGAAA
>MU090436.1:0-29153 GCA_014858505.1 Corymbia citriodora subsp. variegata | reverse complement strand
TGTTTTGTTTAATTTCTGGATTAAATGTTTTAATTAATTGAATTTCGAAAAAATCACTGTTCATAATCACTGTTCACGATTACTATTCACAATTACTGTTCACGGCACTGTTCATCCAGAGGCTAATTTTTGTCTGAATTTGATGTGCTATTGATTGTTATGATTAATTGAAGTGCCGATTGTTAATTATACTCATGATTGATGATGAAATGCGTGATCGAGTGTTGGTTGGATTTCGGATTTTGGAATTGTCGAGTGAGATCGCATGACATATTGCGTGGGTTTTCAGAAATGGCATGTCGCATGAGCATGAGCGATGTTGCATTCACGACCAAGCAAAAAGCAAAAACAAGAATGAATTGCTTGATGATGTGTTGCATGATCACATTAAGAGAGGGAACCCCAGCGTTGCCGGAAGACCGCCAATCCTTATGGGGTTGTGCCGTGGCCGTTTGGTCGCCTGACTTCGGTCGGATGCCTGACGGGGGACATGTGACGGGACTGCGGTAGTGGGCGGGTCCTATGTTCCTGTCAGTTGCGGGACTGCGGTAATGGGCGGGTCTTGTGCTCCTTCGGGAATGCCGTCAAAGGGAAGGGATGACTCCTGACGTCGCCGTGCCTCGAGGTAAAGAGGACGAAGCTGGTTTAGCCAGGAACCGCCAACTATAAGGTTGTGCCGTTGGCCTAGGAGGGGGCGTTAATAATCGGAGCATGTGTGAGTGTGAGACGTGAGAAAGTTGTGTGAGATGCTCTGATTATTCGCATGCTCTTAATGTCGTGATGATTTGTGGTACGCACGCATGAGTTGACAGTCGTGCAGGGTGTGGCGATGGCCAGGTGAGATCGCTTGTGGCGCGACTCGCATGTGATTGATGAATCATGTCATCTAACGGCCATGTGCCTTACTTGCATTGTATGAGATTGAACGTGCAGGGTATGGCATACCGGGTAAGGTTGCATGCGAATCGAATATTGCTATGTTGGTTGCCCTGTCTGTTGTTTGGCCTGCTATTTACTGGTTGTGGGTTGTTGGGTTGAGTGAGGGGTGGTTTTGGAGAGATACCCCGGGTTGAGTTGGCGTACTAACCGGGGCTTAGGGGGAATAACTCGCTGAGATTTTATCTCAACCCATCGTGGTTAACATTTTCAGGTCCTTAGAATGGCATACCTGCAGTGGAGAATCCTGCCTCCGCTTCTCCAGTGATCGACTCGACGGAGCTTGAGTCCGATGGGTCCGAGTGACCATGGTGTTGAACCCAAGGGTTCTTTGTGTACTGTTGGATTAGTCTAGTTCTTTTGGTTTCGCTTAGAGGATGGATCGGCCCTTTTTGTCGGGCTTGTAATTCGGAAACGATCATCCGTTGGTTAATCTAGTAATTTGAATAAATGAGTAGTTGCTGTTGTTCTGGCTGTTCATCCCTCTATCCCTATTTGATTGTTTGTTTGTCTGGGGATGGTTCGTCTTCCGCTTGCGCATAATCAAAGATAAAATGAATGGTCGTCGACGGGTCCTGGGACGTCGCTTTCAATCGACCAAGGTAATGGGGTTGCCTCGAGCTTGAGAGTCGGGGCGTGACAGGATATTTTGAGGAAGAGAGGACTATTCTTGAGGTTGTTCTTATGTCTCTTGTAGCAAAATACTATGCTGGTCATTTTTATTAAGAAGTTGCTGCTGGTTTCCTTGCAAAATACTCTACTGGTCATCTTTATTAAGAAGTTGCTGCTGCTTTCCTTGTCCACTGCCTTGATCCACAACCAGAGCTGCTATCCATCCCATCAAATCGGTTGCCATTGGCATTGCTAGACCATGTTGCCATGAGTCAGATGCATTGCTAACCCCTGCCATCATGCCACCTTCCCACCAATTTACCTTTTCGCCATGGATCTCCCCCTGAAAGTACAATTGGTGGCAAGAAAGAAGAGTTCAAATTCAACAAATGTAACATCCATGGTCACATGAGTTTTCTTTGTGTTCGGATTATAGCAACTATATCCTTTTTGGTGGGTTCCATAGCCAAGAAAAACACACTTGACAACATATGGTTGAGCTTTGTTAGCTGATTCTCATGTAGGTGGACATAGGCCACTCACCTAAACACCTTGGGAGGTAAAGTCAAGATTGAGAGAAGCGAGACATGTGTCGAAAGAGCTTGGAGCGGAATTTGGAATGCCAACACATGGGAGGACATGCGATTCATTAGATGCAGCACTAATTATAGCGACATCCCAAAACCGATTCGAAACCTGCCCACTCACTAAGAGTGGCCTCGTTGTCTCTAGGATATGATGGTTTTTTTGTTCACCAACACCATTTTGCTGGGGTGTCTAAGTGCAATAGGTCTCGTGAATTAACCCCCAGTCTTGAAAATAACTCTTGAAGTGTTGGTTAATATATTCATTGCCATTGTCGTTGTGAAGGATACAAATTTGGGCTCCAAAATGAGTCGTGACCATGCGGTGAAATACATGAAAGATTGTCCCTACTTCATTTTTGTGTTTCATTAAATATAACTAGGTCATCCAGGTACGATCATTTATAAAAGTTACAAACCAATGAATACCAGACATAGTAACAATTGGTGAAGCACCCCCACACATCAAAATGCATTAATGAGAAGTAGTTGGACTCTTATTAAAACTCAATGGAAAAGAAGCACGATGGCTCTTCGCCAAGATGCAAGTCTAACAGTGAAATTTAGAATTCGATAAACTACTAAACAAGTCTAGAAATAATTTCTTTAAATACCCAAAAGATGGGTGTCCTAAGTTACGGTGCCATAACCAAATTTCTTTCTCCTTAGCAGTAGGCTGACTAAAGGTGTGATATGCTCGGCTTTCAGTGAAGTCATCGACAATATACAATCCCTCCCTCTTAGTACCATGTCCAATAATCTCATTTGTAAGGATATCCTAAAATAAACAAAATGAGGGATACATGAGTATGCTGCAATATAATTCATCGGTGATTTATCCAACTAAGAGCAATCGGTTAGATAAGAATGGCACTAGCAATGTGTGAGATAATGATAAAGATGGGGAAAGGCCAACACTACCAACCCCCAACATAGGAAAACTATGACCGTTGGCATTATATATATGTTGTCTCCTCAGTGCAGTGTGGCACAAGAGATCATCAGGGTGGGGTGTCATGTGATCAGTAGCACATGAGTCAACAATATACCCATCTTTACTTCCAACCTAAGAAGTACTTATAAGTAGATGTGTCAAAATGGGTGATAAAACCCATATTATGACTCACTTTTAATTAAATGGGTCAAATGTAAGTTAAGTGAAAGTTAAATATGGGTCACATGTGGGTCTTAAAAAGTTAAGCAAAAATAAGAATGAGTCTTAATATGGGTCAAATATGAGTTAAGTGAATTCCCTAATAACCTACTCTAAACCCATGGTCCAAGGCTCTCCTCATCTCTCTTCTTCCATCCCCTGTGTCCCTGACCTCCGTTGCCGATCCCGCCTCCACACTATCGTCACCATCGTCGATCTTGACCTCGCTGTCATCAGTTGGAACTCAACCGGGCTCTGGGCAAGCGAGCCGCAATAGCGCCGGCCTTGGCCGAGCTTCGGTTCAACTGGATTTGGGTGGGCAATCTCTAAGGTCACCGGTTGGAGCATGGCCTAAATCTAGGTAGGCAAGCCTCAAGCTCATCAACCAAAGCTTGGCCTAGATCTGGGTAGGCGAGTTTCGAGCTCATCGGCCGAAGCTCGGCCTAGATCTAGGTAGGCAAGCCATGAGCTCATTGGCCTTGGCCGAGCTCCGACTTGCTTGGGTCTAGGCAAGCGAGCCCTAAGCTCACGACCCTCCAACACCGCAACAAAGCTCGGCCAACGCTGACGAGCTTGGGGTCACCCTGCTTGCTTGGATCAATCAAGCCTTGAGTTCGCCAACTTGCATCTTGGTCGGTCGTTGTCAGTCATCGTCAGGTGGCACCAACGGAGGAAAAGGGGGGAAGAAAGAAAATAAAGAATAAAAAAGAATAAAAATTTTAAAATTTTAAAAATAATTTAAAATTTGATTTTTTTAAAAAAATATTTTCTAAAAAATATTTCAATTTAAAGATATTCACATTTTTTATTTAATTTAATACTTTTTTGTTATTTTATTTTATAAATTTAATGTGAAATTTGTATTCAAATAACATATTTGTTAAAAGTTTAAAGTAGATTAAATGGGTAAGAGTAGATTTTCTTAAATTAAGTTAACTATTAATATGTGTATGAATCAGACCATTTTCGACCCAACCCACCCATTTGACACCTCTACTTACAAGCACAAACCCATTGTTACCTATAGGATTGGAATCAGGTGCCATGGTGGAGTCTACCTGTGGCACCAAGGATAAGGATGAATCACCTATGACCAAGAAAGCCTATCCCCAACCCTTCGAATTGTCAGCCTTCTTTTTAGCCTATAATTCTTTCCACCACTCAAGATAGCCATGCAACTTGAAACAGGTCTCCTTCGTATGTCGAGAATTCCCACAGTGAGTGCAACCCCCAGCATTAGTGATTGCAACTTAGCTCTCGAACCAATGCTAGATCACCCTCCCCCAGGCTGAGTAAAACCAGGAACAATTTGTAAAGTAGCATGTCCAGGGCTGGATTGGGAGTTGTGAGCTTGTTTTGCTGCCACACAACACCATAGCAGCAGTAGCAACAGTGGTAGTCTGTGGGTGTGCTATCATAACAACCTGGCGCACGTCTTCTCTTCTTACTCGTGCATAGGCTTGTTCAACTGTAGGGAATGGTTGCATCTGCAATACATCAATCTGGACCTTGTCGAGTTGATCATCTAGGCCATCCAAGAACAAGTAGACATGATCTTCATGAACCAAAGTGTTGCATCAGTCAATATTATGAGCGCAGGCCATGGGATTAGGCCGGCGAAAATCAATTTCTCACTGAAGTCCTTGAAGGTCATTGTAATACTTTTCAATAGATCTATCTGCCTGCTTCAATCGAGTTAGGTATTGCTTTAAATCATATACCTGGGAGATGTCAGCACCATCAAAGAATGTCATAGCCACCGTGTCCCAAACCGCTTTTGTGGTGGGGTATCTGATTAAGTTGCCAATCAGTGCAGGACCCATGGAATTGATAAGCCAGCCCTTCACAGTTGAGTCATCAGTCTTCCACTTCTGAAAGCCAGGATTAGTCAAAGGGGGTTGGGAAAGAATCCCAAAAATATATCCCAACTTGTCTTTGCCAAATATGTACATCTCGACAACCTGGGACCAAAGGCCATAGTTGCTGCCATCTAACTTGATGGCAATTGAAGGAGCCGGAGTCTCAACATGACACTGTAGGACATGATGTTGAGACAGGACCTAGGTCAAACGCTCAATAAAAGCATTAGTATTCGAAGCTTCCCCTTGTGCTCGTAGAGGAACAATATCGCCAGTCGGGTTTGAGTCTACCATATGGCTGTACTAATGCAACATGGTTGCAGCGATCTTCAAGAAGTATGGTCAGAGTAGCGACAAAGGTTGTGACAATGGAGTCTGAGTGATCGAATCGAGTATAGAGTCCCTTGATCATGGGCTTTGATACCTCGTAGACAAATAAAGAATTCTGAAAATCTGCGATTATAATTTTCCGGCTTATGTTTATAAAGCTATAAGCACATATAATATACAAAGAAGAGAACAATTTCAATTGACCTACTAATCAGGGGCTATAGAAAGAATCAAAACAAGAACTCTTCCTATTTTGGCTCTAATAGATAGCTTACCCTCACATACCTTTCTCAATAAGAGCAAAGAAAGATGCACTCTCTTCCGAAGCACTTAATCTTCAGACCTTCTCCCTTTGGCTAACTTCCTACCTCTCACATTCACGACATCCAGCCTTTAGAATCTAGTAGTCGACGTATAATCGAAAATAAATACTCCAACAAGGGGCCAATGCCAATGGCACCAATGGATCACCTCACCTACTTTCGAATGAAATTTGCAGGCCAGAATCATGAGCTAATCTACCAGAAAAACCTTTGAGGCAGAGGACTCACTAAAATTGCCAATTATCACGCCAGAGGACTCATGTACTTTGGCTTGCAAAACTCGAGCCAGGCAACACGAGCAGAAACCAGCTTCTGCAGAAGATCATCCAGAAAAATCTCGCAATACTTTTAGATATGCATGGTTAGCCTAATTTAGTCGATTGGGTATTAACCAAGACAAAACTCAAAGCTATCAGCTATGGAAAACTGCGAAACATGGGCATAAACTTATTTCTTGTACCAGCGGTATATGCTACGAGCATTCGTATCTCAATCTAAAACATTAAAGTTTCCGACCAGGAAAGAAAAAGAAGAAGCAAAAACTGGCCATGAAACCTAGGTGCACTTGTGTGTCGAGCCACTTAAGAGCGGACCAACTTGGCTTTGGTTTTGGCTCGAAAACCCCACCTTCAAACCATGACAGTGAAAACTACGCCAGCCCCACCGTCCGTCATCATGATTAAGCAACGTCACCACCAACTCCATCACTCTGCCATCTTCAATGTCCGTCGCCATGGCCCGAGCTGCCCAGTCCCCAACCTTGTGGGAGTATGTGACCGTGCCCGTCTCCAGAGTTGCCCTCCCTCTTGGAGCCACGCTGAATCTCTGGAGAAACGTCCCCGCCACGAGATCCCCACAGTAGAAAAGCATGACCTGGGCATGGTCCGTGCTGAGCCAATGCCGCTGCAGGTGGTTTTTCCCTGAGAGAGCGACGCTCCAATTCCCACCGATGACAGACGATGACGGCGGCATGGAGGAAAGAGAGACAGGAAGAGAGGCTACGCGTACTGTCGCAGATGGAACTCTCCAGGTCCCGGGGACGAAAAGGAAAGTCACGACTGCGACGACCACGGTGGTCGGCACAACAATTACGCAAGCAGCAACAGGAACATCTGCTCTTCTTCTGCTTCTCGGCTGGATTCGGGATCGTCGCGTTGCTGTCACTGAACACCCATGGTCTTCCCTTCTCAGTTTCTTCGGTGATATCCAAGTTGCTTCCTCAAGTTTGAAGCGAACGTGCACATATGAGAGAGAGAGAAGATCACGTTGATGAACTCCAACTCAGATTAGAAGACATTATTTAATCTGATTCTGATTCAGAAGAATTCCTCTACGTTATCTGTCCTTTTCGTCGAGTCGGTCTATGGGATTTCATGGGACAATTATTTAATCAAGGAAAATATGATAATGTCTCCAGGCACTTTTAATCACTAATAAGTCCACAAAATGATTGTCTAAAAAGGTATAAATCTATTATACGACAGCTAATTCGGTTCTTAACTTTTCAATTTGCTTAATTTAATCCTAAGTCCTTCAATGATTTGCCAATGTAATTCTTTCAGCAAATATGGATTGGAAAGTGTTGACGTGCATATAGACCATCTTATGTTAACACAGAGGTGTTGATGTTGACTATTTTTTCGAATGTGCTTTTTCTAGAGATTTGATGGCATTAACACATGATTCTCTCTTTCATCAAGAGGATGAAGTAGAGATGAATGAACAAAAGTGGCGGGATTGAGTGTGAACTCTCAAATTAATCACTCTCGCTAGAGGCAGCCATGCCTAAGAGGAAAGAAAAAGGAACGAAACTCTAACTAAAAATATAGAAAAGGAAAAAGGAAAAAATGAAAAAAAAAATCAATAAAAGAATTGCAAAAAAATATTGACATTAGTATCAGCATCATTCATGATACATAAAATGGTTTTCATCTACATTAATAATTTCCAACAAAAATTAGCTTAAAGGACTACATGGGAAAATCGTCAATAAAATTATGACTAAATTGGTCAAATTGAAAGGTTTACAATTGGATTAGCCATTGTATAATAGATTTACGACTTTTTAGAAAATTTTTATTTTAGTGCACATGACCCAACCCATGGCCCAAGCCGTGAATTCCCCAACATCACGGGAGAGCGTGGCCACGCGGACAAGATTTAAAAAAAATGCACCTGTTATGTAAATCCCTTTCCATCTTATTATTCCTCAAAATTTCGAAATTCCCCCCCTTTTCCAATTTATCCTTCCTTAATTTTTTTTTCCCTAAACTAGTACATACCCATATTATGCATGGCCATCCAAACGCATGGAAGTAACTCATTCATTATTTTAGTGGACTGGTAAGCAACTATTATATTAGATATATTTACTTAATGTACTTTTGAAACGAATTGTCTTAAAAAAATATATTTTTTCTCTCTCAAAAAGCGAATGCTCTAGATTCCTTACAAAATCCAATTCTCATCAACATCCTCCATTAATTAGAGGAGTAAATTTAATCTGATCTTCTTTTTGAAAAGTTTGGTTTAATTATTTTTCGATTTAATACCATGAAAAACCCTAAATTGGTACAATGAGATATATTTATCCATTCGGTAAATTTATTTATGAAATTGCTAAATTGGATAACACATGATAATAGCTTAATTGACATGACAAATGCATATAAAAATTTATATCAGTTGGAGATAAATTTACCATAAGTGGATTTTTCATGATATTAACTTATTTTTCCTTTTTTTAGTGAATAGCTAATTATTTTCATCAACGCCTTTCATTAACGCGTCTCCTTAATGACAAAGAATATGGCTTTCCATAATTTCTTATATTTCTTATCCCTACCTTATCTCATCTCATCTCATCCCACCCTGGCCCAATCCATATATGGATGACCAAACGCGGCTTGACCCCGAATGAAATCAATATTTTCCAAAACCGAAAGATTTCATACCACAATTGTATCTTTCTACAGGCATGATCTCCTCGAGAAATTGCTCATTGCATGCTTGTTTCATGGGGGCAAGTTAGGACGCGGTGAAGGCTTGAATCCCTAGAAGTAGAGAGATAAAGCACTTGCCCCATATGCGACCGCGTCTAAGGATTTAGGGTTTGTCTGTCTTTGGTAAGTCTTATTTACTTTCCTTCTTTCTTCCTCTTTTGGGTATAAAGAGAGAACCCCCTAGCCCAGATCTAGATCCACATCGATATATCAGCAACTCAGTTCTAGTTTTGATTTTCAGAGGTTCTTCATCTGAAGTTTGTCAGCCAATCACCAGCAGCAGCATGAGCGATCCCAAGTATGCGTATCCATATCCTCCCCCTCCCCAAGGTAATGTTCCTTGCATCAGTTCTAGTTCTGATTTTCAGAGGTTCTTGATCTGAATTTTCGTCATGCTTTCCGTCGCTTCTCGCGCTAAATTATCTTCGACTGTAGCCTCTTTTCTTCCTATGAGGTCTTTGGACAGTTTCGACTATATTCATTGGTCGAATGCCAGTCAGGAATGCATTTGTTTTTCAATGCTACGTGTTTCGTAAGCTGTTTATAGGAGCCGAGATTTGCTAACCACCATCGTGTGTGTGTGTGTGTGTGTGTGTGACTGTAGCCCCTTATCAAGGGCCGCCGGTGACGGCACCTCCTCAGTATCCGCCTCCGCAGTATGCGCCTCCACCTCCGCCTCCTCCTCCTCCGCAGCAAGGAGGAGGTAGCGGCGGCTGTCTTGCGGGATGGTACGTTCCCGAGCATTCTAATTTTACTTTTGCTTGATCTCTCTTCCAAGTCCAAATGGTACAGATTATAGAAAAAAAGAGCATCGAAATTCCAAATCCTATTCGAAATTTGACACTATCCCTTTTCTTCCTTTTCATCATTGGGCAGCTGTGCAGCTCTGTGTTGTTGGTGGCTCTGGGAGACGTGCTGCGATTGACCCGTCTATCATATGTGCGGCCGGCGGCCCGATCGAAGAGCAGAAGAGCAGCAGCAGCATCATTTCGTACATCGATTTCATCTACTTTCGTCCTGTATACTATGCTTAATATGTAGTCTAGGCCTGTGACTAAGCCTTTTCGATCGGCTTCTCATGTACCCTTCTGGATGGGAAATTTAGGCCTGCGATCATCATGGTATATCCGCTCAAGTCGATCCTCGACCTGCATTTTCTAATCTCTATCGAACCCTCATAAGTTACAGCAACTAATTATCACGCTCGTCCCGCCGTGGCCTAAAGTACTCTACCGATATTCAAGGTGGAAAGTGATTACTTTCTGCTTCCGATGAAGTCGGGGAAAGCAAAGGAGGCATCGGCGATACCGTATTGGTGTCTGCTCACCGGATCAAATCAAATTTAAGATGTCCATTCGCTCAGTACTCCCAATTAGCTCAACACCAGAAACTTTCGCCCATCAAACCCTTGTAACAAAACTCCATATCCGGATCGGAACAGGGAATGATCGCCCATCTCCAGGGTCCCCTCCTCTCTTGGATCCAAGCTGAACCTCGGGAGAAACATCCCCACCGCGAACTCTTCGCTCTAAAAAAGCATGACTTGGGCGTGTTCCCAACCCAACCGGCACCGCCGCTTATGATTCTTCACCGAGAGGGCTTTTCTGTTCACATATCTATTCATATATTTATTGAATTCATATATCTCTTGAATCCATGTATTTCTTGATTTATGAATTTCTTGGATACATACGTCTATTTAATTTATGTATCTTTTTTGTACATGAACTTGAAAACTCTTAAATATATAAGAACATAGAGCTTCATTAGAAGGTTTTTCAAAAGAAAAATTCGAGAAAACAATTCCAAAAGAGATTTGAAATACTACTCTACTCTTTTGAAATACTACTCTACTCTTTTGATTTTTCTGAGTGTGTTGGTTCAATTGAGTCATGTTTGCATAGTGCTAATCCAAATAGGTTCGAGTTGTTGTATCTTGGGAGGCATAGTTCGTGAATCTGCAGAGTATCATTGGTGGGAACTAATTGCCTTAAGGAGATTCGAATATCCATACCCCACCTCCAATTTTATGTTATTTTTCAATTATATCTTATTTTCATTTTCTCCAAGATTTGTAAGTTTACATAAAAAGAAGGATATTATAAAGTTGTCATCATCTTCTTTACATTGATATTCTGATTACAACAAACAGTTTGCTTTCTTTGTATTATATTCCAACAAACTTAAGGCGATTACTCAGTCATTATTTGTTGTACTAGTCAGATTATTGAGATGGCTGAAAATAATCAAATACCCTTCAATGTCTAGAATGTTTTAGGAGATGTTCTTATGGTTGATTTGACCGTTGTTATGGGAGATGTTCAGTCCTCAGGGCTTGATTTTGTAGCAACCAATGCTATGGGCCCTTGGGCCAACACCAATTTTGGTAGTGTGGATACAAGTCATATGACCGGTATGCTTGGGACTATTTTTCAGAACAATACAAGCCAAATGGCTTTTGGCTCCGTTTCTAGAGGGATAGTTTAACAAACCTTGCCTACTGTTATGGCAACACTTCTAATTACAGCTAATGAAAAATCGGAGAAATTCACCGGAGTGGGCTTTAAACAGTGGCGGCCGAAGATTTTTTTCTATCTGACCATGCTAAATGTGACGCAGTATTTATCGGAGGTGTGCCCAGTAATTAGTCCAAATGAGCACAATGTCATGACACTCCATGCATTGGAAGCTTAGAGACTTCTTATGCCGAAAATATATTTTTAATTGTTTAGTGAATTCTCTATATAATACAAACGCATGAAAATGACTTATTCATTATTTTCATGGACTGATAAGCAACTATTATATTAGATATATTTACTTAATGTATTTAAAAAAGAAGTGTTCTTTCCAAAAAAATATATTCTCTCCAAAAAATTAAATGCTCTAGATTCCTTACAAAATCCAATTCTCATCGATATCCTCCATTAATAAGAGGAGTAAATTTAATCTGATCTTCATTTTGAAAGTTTTGATTTAATTATTATTATTCTTTTGAGCGAATAGTCGACAACTAATCGAATCTAGGGGTTATGTCATAAATCCATGTCGTAATACTCTAACAATGGACCAACGCCAATGGCACCAATGGATCGACCTCACCTACTTTGGAACGAAATTTGCAGGCCAGAATCATGAACTAATCTACCGGAAAAACCTTTGAAAGCAAAGGACCCACTAAAATCGCCAATTATCATGCCGGAGAAGACGTATATTTCCCATCCCATAACAACATGCTTAATGAAAGGACGAACGACATGCCGAAGCCTCACGATTTTTCTCCAAGTTTTACAAGCCATAAGGACTTATCCTCTGGCTTGCAAAGCTCGAGCCAGACAACACAAATAGAAACCAGCTTGTGCAGAAGATCATCCAGAAAAATCTCACAACACTTTCAAATTTGCTTGGTTAGCCTAAATTAGTCGATCGGGTATAAACCAAGTCTAAAGAATCGGTGAGACAAAACTCGCAGCTATCGGCTGTAGAAAAACTGCTAAACTTGGGCATAAACTTCTTTCTTGTACGGGCGGCATATGTCACAAGCATTCGTCTCTAAATCTAAAACATTAAAGTTTCCGAACAGGAAAGAAAAAGAAAGAAAAAAAAGAAGCGAAAGAGTGGCCATGAAACCCTAGTTGCACTCGTGTGTCGAGCCACTCAAGAGCGAACCAACTTGGCTTTGGTTTTGGCTCGGGCTCGAAAACCCCACCTTCAAGCCACGGCAGTAATACCCATCCCATTCCAACCGGCCACGCCAGTCGCGGACAAGATTAAGCAACCAAAGTTCCAACTCCATCACTCCGCGGTCTTCGCTGTCGGTCGCTATGGCCCGAGCCACCTGGTCCCCGACCTCATGGGAGAAGGCGACCATGCCGGTCTCCAGGGTCACGTTCCTTCTCGGAGCCACGCTGAACCTCTGGAGAAACGTCCCCGCCACGAACTCGCCACGGTAGAAAAGCATGACCTGGGCATGGTCCCAGCCGAACCCATGCCGCCTCTTATGATTATTCACTAAGAGGCCGATGCTCCAATTCCCACTGACGACAGACGACACCACCGACGGCGTGGAGGAAAGAGAGAGAGAAAGAGAGGCCACGCGTACCGTCGGCCACGGATCTATCAAGAGCCCGCGAATGGAAAGGGAAATCACCAACGCGAGAACCACGGCGGTGGAAAAGACTACTAGGCAAACGGGAAAAGGATCTGCTGTTCTTGCTGCTGCTCGGTTGGATTCGGGATCGTAGGGTTGCAGTCGTTCAACTTCCATGGTCTTCGCTTCTCAGTTCTTCGGTGATATCTAAGTTACTCCCTCGAGTTTGAAGAAAGCATGCATATCCATATATATATAGAGAGAGAATCGCGTTGATGAACTCCAACTCGGGTTGGAAAATATTATCTAATCTGATTCTGATTCGGAAGAATTCCTCTACGATATCTTTCCTTTCATCGAGTCGGTCTATGGGATTTCATTGGACAATTATTGTAGGAAAGTTGAAACTTATTGTAATAACTTACTCAAATCCTCAAACTATCCAAAAAAAATGCATTCAAATCGTAAAATTCGTCATGATTGTCCACTTTAGGACTAGCTCTGGCCAGGTAACATTAATTCTTGTTCACTTAAAACTGATGAATTAAAGGGAAGGATTGAAAAAGAAAAGTCATAAATCTATTGTACGGATGTTAATTCAATTATGAATATTATAATTTGATTAATTTAGTCATAAATCTCTTGATGATTTGCTAATATAATTCTTTTGGCCAATTTTAATAGGAAATCGCTAATGTGGACACTAGTTATGCCAAGTAGGATAGTCGGTGCTGACGTAGACAATTATTATAATTTTTAAAAAAATTTCTGATTATTTTCTATTTTAATATTTTTTCTTTTCTTTTCTTTCTTTTTTTTACTGTGCAACAGCATTGGGTGAGGGCGTGGCAGCACTCACTAGATCTAGGCAAGGTGAGGGTTTCCTAACCCTTGTTAATGGCATGCGAATGTTGAGGCCATAGACTAGCGGAGGGTAAGAAAGAAAATAAAAGAAAAGATAAGAAAAAGGAAAAAAAAAATGCTATATAAATTGTCCATGTAACCATTGGCATGTCATGTAACATGACTAACGTCTACTACAGTGATTTTCGGATAAAATTCACTAAAGTGACTATAGTGTCAAAATGTTTAAAACTCAATTGACCAAATTAAAAGTTTATGACTGAATCAATATATATAATAACTTAATGAATTTGTTGGTAATTATCTTGAAGGAATTTGTTTTGTCGAAATTATCCCAAAGGATTTAAATGCATCAAAAGTCACAACTTTTAGATCGAAAAGCCTGAAATAAAAATTTTAGTACTTAAATATGTTATCTACATAAGTTTTAAAAGTTACCCTGCTGTCCCGAATTTCATACACAATTATCTTCCTTGTAGTATCCATTTCGTATAGTCGAATGCGTAGATATATTCTGATTTTAAAATTTCCAATACGAATAATTAATAATTACGTTTAGTTAACCATCTAGATAAGTAATCGTATCCATCTCCCCTATTCATTCTTTTTTGTTTCTACATATAACGTAGTTCTCTAGTAGTTAAAATAAAATTATAACCTATTCTCTAATTTTATGTAATAATAAATTTAACTAATCACATACGACGAGTAGTTTGTGCGTACCCAAAGTTTAGATCTGGACTCTATCTCTCTGTTATTTTTACGATTTTATTTTTATCAATCGAATACTAATCATTTTTCCTGGGAATTTGTTAAGTTAACTAAAAATAAAAACAACATTCGTCGAAATTACTTAGGCATGCAAAGTGTCGCTTTTGAGAATCTTGATGCCGCCATGTTCCGGCCGCCAGTGCGGAGGCAGGTGTTGAAGAGATTTGGAGTGAATTTTCGAGGCTAAATACGTAACAAATTATGTAATCTCAAGATCAGCATAAATTCTTTCTTACATCAACGAATCATGTATTGACGGTACATGCTATAATTACTGGTGTTAGAATTCAGAACATGAAAATTAAAAAAAAAAAAAACCCTAGGTGCACTTGTGCGGCGGGCCGCTCGCGAGCGAACCCACTTGGCCCTGGTTTAGGCGGGAAAACCCCAGCTTCAAGCCGCGGCAGATGAAACTATCCCATCCAAACCAGTACCGCGACCCGTCGTCGTTGCGGAGCAGCGTCACCGTCAGCTCCATCACTCCGCCGTCTTCCCTGTCCTTCGCCATGGCCCGAGCCGCCCACTCCCCGACGCGGCGGGTGAAGGCGGGCGCGCCGCCGGTCTCCAGGGTCCCCTCCCCTTCGGGAGCCACGCTGAACTTCTCAAGGAACGTCCCCGCCATGAACTCATGGCTGTAGAAGAGCATCACCTGGGTGTGGTCCCAGCTTAGCCGGTGCCACCGCATTGGGTTCTTCACCGACAGGGTGACACTCCAGTTCCCACTGACCACCGACGGCGACGTCGCCGGCGGCGGTGGCGGCGCGGCGGGGGAAAGGGAGAGGGTAAGGGAGGCCGCGTGCACCGTCAGCCAGTAACGTTCGAAGGAGCTGGGGCGGAGAAGAAGAATTACGACGAGAAGAAGGGTGACGTGGGCCAGAATCCAGAGCCAGCAACAACATGCTGCTATTTGCTTTATCTCGGCTTCTCGGTCGGATTGGCGGCGGCGGCCACCACCGCGCGGCTGCTGTCGCTGTCACTGAGCTTCCATGGTTTTGGCCTTCTCAGTTTCTTCAGCTGGTATATAGTCACCGCTGCAAATTTGATGACTTCACAAGGAATAATATATATATAATTCCGTACCCAGTGGTAGATCAAGTACCCATTCGTTGGGATTCTTCTTAGCAGTAGACTGAGAACCATTCGTTGGTGCTCTTCACATTTCGACCAAGCAGGTTAGGTCATAAGTCCTAGGGAGGCAATAAATCCTGTGTGGCTTGGTAAAGGCCCCTTTGTGGGGATACGAAGAGTTAGTACCAGTTCGCTTATAGAAGAAGTAGTTCCGATCCGTCAAGTATGGCCCTAGATACAACATCTATGTCTTCCTTTGATTCTCTTTCTGTCAGGGACCCAGATCTAGGTCCTATTCATAAAGAAGAAATAAAAATAGAAGACTTCAATAGATCCATTGATAACTGGGAAATACCCAAAGTCCAGCTTAAACAAATTTATAAACAGTCCAAATTTAAAGATCTTTTCAAAAAATTTGATTATATCATAGCTACTGAAGAAAGAGACATTCCGCTTTCAGACTCTTACCAAAAAGTCTATCTTCTTGACCCAAATTCCATTAAGAAACATAGACAAAAATACAACTATCTCTACATAGGCCTAGTCCAAGTAGGAGCAAAACCTCTTACAAAAGAAGGACTCAACACAGCCCTCCTTTTGGTTTTAAGAGATTCACGTCTTTTAGATTATGAGGAATCCATATTAGGAACCATAGAAACTAGCCTTTGCAAAGGTCCCATACACTTTAATTGTTACCCCAATTTCACAGTCTCACTAAAAGATAAAAATATCCTCAAAGCTCTTACCTTACAGGTTAAGATCCATAATTATAATGTAGCTGAAGGATCTATCCTTTAGCCATCGTCTATAGAGTACAATATAAAGCCATGGCCTCTGCCTTCGGAGAAAATGCTTTCAAACGTAGCCCAAAAGGAGAAACCCTTTTTCTTCAAACTGATATTTCCAGAGCTAACACTACCATCCCCAGATCCATAAATTGGGATGAAGTAACCTTACCGGACCAATGGGAATTAGAAAACAAGATTCCCCAACAAGTTGTCCAAAATTCAGAACCCACTAATATTGTCCAACATCCTGAAGGAAGAGTCACTATCCAATTTCCAAGACAATCTTTTGATTTGAGATCAAATCCTTCTTTTCATACAGCCACCACTCGAACCTCAGTTGATCAACGCCCCAATCTTCCTAACATAATTACCATACCACCAAGTACGTCTGATACTCATAAAATTACCCCAAAACAAGACACCACATCTCAAAATCTACAAATACATAGAGAAATTCCAACAGCCCCTCTTGAGCCGGAAATCAATGGCCTAGACAATAGATCAGGATTAACCAGACCTATTTACCAACAGTATGATACTGAACCTGTTAGAGAAAGAATGGACTCTCCCAATTTTTCTCAAATCAATAGTGAATTAGATAATGAACTAAATGTCTTAGAAAGAGACTTTGAACCAAATAGAGCCTTTCTCAACCAGGAATTTAATTCAACACAAAATACAACCATCAGAGAATGGTTCTTCAACATATTTGCTGAAACAGCCCAAGAAATTAAAAAACAATATTATGACTATATATACAAATATGAAACCCATGTTTTCTTCTTTGACAGGTTTGAAGAACAATTCCTGAAACCAAAAGAAATAATGGTATTAGACCACCATTACAAATGGAAACTTGAAAATGACGATGTCATAGAATCAATACATCCACCACTTAGGAAAATAACCATCCAAGTAGGAGAAAGCCAGGTCACAGCATCACCATTCAAAATTGCTGATAAAATGGAAGAATCTGTTAATATTCCCAAGATAATTGAAAAAAACAATTATACCAACCAACACCTGTCAACAATAGGAAAACAATTAGTCAAAATAGAATCCACAATCCAGAATTCTATTCAGACAAATCCTAAAGTAGACCCCGCCAAACAACCTTTGTTCAAAACTTTTGAATTACCAAAAAAATTTAGCCCCGAATTTACCAAAGCCATAGAACAAAGGAGGCTCTCAATAAAAGAAGAGTCAAAACCTATAATAACTACCCCTATGATCTAAGGATTGACTGTCAGAGATACTCTTGACAAATCCAAACCCACCATTAGCACCTTAGACAAAATCCAGTCTTCTAATGAGGAATCCATCAATGAAATAAACAATTTTAACTGGCGACAACCCCAAAAATTGTATCATCAAAGAGCCACTCCTCCAGACATAGCCCTAGAAGAATCCTCTTCCCAAAGAACACAGCATAAGTACTCTCCTGATACTATTTATGAATGGAACATTGATGGCATCACCGAATCAAATCTTTTAAATATTCTTAATAATATGATAATGCTTGCTAATGCTTATAAAACCCAACAAGATGTCTCTGACCAAGCTGTTGCTAACCTTTTAATAGCTGGATTCACCGGCCAATTAAAAGGATGGTGGAATAATTATCTTACTGAGGAACAGAAAACACAAATCCTATTAGTTTACAAAAGAGATGATGTCGGTCAAATAATTTTTGATGATAATGGCCATTCCATCCCGGACGCCGTTAACACTCTCATATATTCCATTTCCCAATATTTTATAAAAGATTCATCACATCTTAGAGATAGGAATGAAGAACTCTTATCCAATATGAAATGTAAATCATTAGGAACATTTCGCGAATATAAAGATTTATTCCTCCATAGAGTCCTAATCAGACTAGATTGTAATCAACCTTTCTGGAAAGAAAAGTTTTTAGATGGAATACCAAAACTAATAGGAGACCAAGTCCGAGACAAAATACGAGAAGACAATAATGGTCAAATTCCTTATGACCACATTTCCTATAGAGAAATAGTCTCACATGTCTACAGACAAGGTACACAAATGTGTAACACTATCAAGCTACAAAAACAACTTAAAAAAGAGAAAAAACTAGGCAACAAAACATTAAGAGATTTCTGTGCCCAATATGATCATTTTTATGATAGCAAGACAAAATCCAAATGTAAAGGAGACTGCCCCAAAGAAAAAGACTACAAGAACCGAAGGTCTTATCACAAGAGACCAAAATCTGAAAAAAAATACCAAAACTCATAAAGAAAATTACAGACACAAAGGACAACATAGTAATACAAGAAAAAATTACAAAAACGTCAAATGTTACTCTTGCGGTAACAAAGGCCATACTGCTAAATACTGCAGAATTAACAAAAAATTAAATGAGTTGTGTCTAGAAGAAAACACATTACATCTATTAAAAGATATACTTGCCCAAACTGATACTAGTTCTACTTCTAGCGAATCAATAGAAGAAGGTTTACAAGCCAATGAATTAGACACATCTTCTGATTCTGATTATAAAGATACTTCTCCACAACTAAATATGCTCACTAAAGAAGAAGAATTTCTTCTTAGCACAGCTGACCAAATAGAAAACCCAGAAGATAGACAAGTATACCTTGACCGACTCCATTCCTCCATGAATATAGTTTCCAAAAGAAGTTCTTCCTACAATCTCAAAGAAATCCTTAGCAGAAATAAAACTCAAACTAGACCTATCAATATAAATGACCTCCAAAATGAAATTAAAGCACAAAAGGTGGAAATTCAAGCTTTAAAAAATGCTCAAAAGAATATGTCAAATGAGATATACAGGATCCAATTAGCCATTTCAAAATCCAGTACCAGTAAACCTAAAGAAACCAATACTGTTGTTTACCCAGAAAGAGAAACAACAAACCAAACAACAAACCCGAGTTTTCTAATGTTATTAACAGAAATTACATCCAGAAAATGGATAATAAATATATCTATAAAAATTAATAATGAGTATATGATTGACACAACGGCTCTCTTTGATACAGGAGCAGACCTTAATTGCATCAAAGAAGGCCTTGTCCCAACTAAATATTTTGATAAAACCTCTGAAACCTTGAAATCAGCTTCTGGGGATAAACTTAATATCAATTATAAATTACCAGAAGCCCTAGTGATAAAAAACCAAGTTTCTTATAAAACTTCCTTCCTCCTTGTTAAAAATATGAGACAAGAAGTCATTTTAGGAACTCCCTTCATTCAATTAATCCAACCTTTCACTGTTGATAATGAAGGAATTGAAACAAACTTTCTTAATAAGAAAATAAGATTCGATTTCATCACCAAACCGCAAAATCGGGTCTTAAATTCTTTACAAGAAAAATCTATTTTAGAAATCAATTCTCTCATTAAAGATAAAGAAACGCAACTTGAATTTTTAAAAGAAGACTTAGAATTCAAAAGACTAGAAGAAAACCTTACAAAAACAAAGATTAAAGAAAAAATAAATAATCTCCAATTCCAAATAGAAAAAACCATATGCTCCACCTTACCCAACGCCTTCTGGGAAAGAAAAAACCATATCATTTCACTTCCTTACGAACAAGGATTTGTTGAAACTGATATACCAACAAAAGCTCGTCCAACCCAAATGAATCATGAAGTCCTCAACTTTTATTAAAAAGAAATTAAAGACCTCCTAGGGAAGAAACTCATAAGAAAAAGCCAGTCACCATGGAGTTGTTCCGCTTTCTATATTAACAAAAATGCGAAATTAGAAAGAGGAGTCCCACGACTTGTTATAAATTATAAACCTCTTAACACAGCCCTTAGATGGATAAGATACCCCATTCCTAATAAAAAAGACCTATTAAATAGACTCTGTAGAGCAAAAATATTTTCCAAATTTGATATGAAATCAGGATTTTGGCAAATACAAATTAAGGAACAAGACAAATATAAAACTGCCTTCACTGTTCCTTTTGGTCAATATGAATGGAATGTAATGCCTTTTGGCCTGAAAAATGCCCCTTTAGAATTCCAAAGAATCATGAATGATATCTTCAATCCTTATTCAGAGTTCATCATAACATACATAGATGATGTCCTAATTTTCTCTTCAGGAATAGAACAACATTTCAAGCATATTTCGACATTCATAAAAATCATGATAAAAAGTGGTCTTGCAATTTCCCCCTCTAAAGTTTCTTTATTTCAAACTAAGATTAGGTTTTTAGGACATAATATCCATTCAGGAACAATTTTCCCTATCGAAAGATCAATTTCGTTTGCTGATAAATTCCCTGATGAAATTAAAGATAAAACCCAATTACAACGATTTCTAGGAAGTCTCAATTATGTCCTCGATTTCTTCCCCAATATTAGTATTATTTGTAAACCTTTACATCAAAGGTTACAAAAGAATCCTCCACCATGGACAGATGTTCATACCAATACAATTAGGACCATCAAAACCCATATCAAAACCATACCAATTCTTCACTTAGCTGACCCAAATGCATTCAAAATAGTAGAAACTAATGCCTCAGAAATAGGATATGGAGCAATACTCAAACAAACTCATAATGACAAAAAATCAATAGTACAATTCATATCCAAGCATTAGAATCCTACTTAGCAAAATTACTCCACTATCAAGAAAGAAATACTTGCTATAGTCCTTTCCATCTCCAAATTCCAAGGAGATCTTTTAAACCAAAAATTCTTATTAAGAATAGATTGCAAATCTGCTAAAGATGTTTTACAAAAGGATGTTTTAAATATTGCATCAAAACAAATTTTTGCAAGATGGCAGGCCATTCTTTCTATTTTTGATTTTGATATACAATTTATAAATGGTTCATCAAATTGCCTGCCTGACTTCCTCACACGAGAATTTTTACAGGGGATACAACCATGCCACGATCACGATCCAAGAAACGTGACACCGGCAAAACCATAGCAGATGAATCATCCTCATCTAATACAAAAATAACCAAAAACCCTATATTGCCCAAAAAATCATGGGCCCAAGCCGTGGAAGAATCAGGTATCAAACCAGACCGTGTTTATTACCATAACCAACCAGATAGCCAATCCATATCCAATACTCCTGAACCCATCATCAGTCTTACACAATTACAAAACATTTTGACCAGCATATTACCATCAGGAACCAATGCAACGGCCTTCCAAACACTCATACCAGGATGGCAACCACCACCTGGAACCAATACAATGATCCAACAAAGCCAAAATAGCCAAACCCCCAAACCTATAGTAGAAAGTGGCAATCCTTCGCCATTGGCCATGCAGAGACAAAAAGAATACCAAGTGATGGAGCAGAAAATTAAATTTAATGAAGTGGTCATCCAACCATCAGCATCCTCCTCACAAACAAGATCTATATTTTTTTCAAAAGGAAAAACATTCTTTGATCCTCACAGTTGAGGATGGTTTTTATGATAGCAATCCAAATCAATTTGCAAAAAACATATTTTCAGAAGGATGGTATTTTAAACCACATGATATGAATAAACCTCTAGTTTTTTATGAACAAATTCTAATTGAAACTGAATCAGCAAATTTCAAACATTTCTGTGACAAAAATGACGACAACCATATTCTTTACTCCATGATTATGATTAATCGAATCATACATCCCAATGAATGGACTGAAGAACCACATACTGTCAAAAAATTCCATGCTCGACTTACACAAAGCCTACCTTTTAGTGCTTTATATTCATATTGGGATTACCAACAAGCTTGGTGGAATGTTTTCTACAGACAAAATAACCAAATGAAACACACCTGGTTGCTATACTTCAAAGACAAATTCACCAGACAAAACCTCCCGAATTGGTTTAACCAATGGTGGACATATTTCAGACCAACCGAATCAATTATCCCTCCCACACTCATACCAGGATGGCAACTATTCAAGAAAGAATTTCATCCATCCCAGCATGACATACGTTTTCCATGCCTACTCCATTATTTTGCCATATGCAGAATATCATGGGTAACAGCCTGGGAATTTGCATATTCCCACACACCAGAAAAAATACCCATACTCATACGCCAGTATAAAACAAAATGGTGGGACAAATTCAAAATCCAAGATTGAGGTACAGAAGACATGGTTCGAAGATGGTTAAATTCCCAAAAAACCCAAAACCCATCAAAACAAACAGCATATCTCCAAGAAAAATCACAAATCATGGCAACTCTTGCCGCAGCAAGCACAAAAGAAGAATGTTATGCTATAATCAGTCAACTACACCAGGTTGGCCAAATTGAAAGCATAGTTCGCGACTCCTCAGATAGCCAAGAAGGAAGTCATGAAGCAACTTCAACATACCACTTGGCGTCCTCATAAATATTGTTGTACTGTTCATTTATACTTTAAAAAGTACTGTTCATTTTTACTGTTCATCTATACTTTAAAAAGTACTGTTCATGTACTGCTTTGTCAATAGTAAACACTGTAGCACGAGCACTATAAAAGAAGATAACACCCTCAGAAGAAGGGGAGGCATTTGTGTAACACATCTGAGAGCTCTTCGAAACCCTCGAAACCCTCTCCACAGTTCCTCACCTTCATACCCAGAAATCCTCGGAAACCCTCTTCACCCAGAAGTATCCCTCTGGTTTCGAGTAAGTTTTCGAAAATACACCATAGTTTCTATATATCAGATCCCGACTCACCCATAGTCGGTGGATCTGCTTTCATATTCCATATCAGTTCAGTGACGGAGAGTGGATTACCGCCCCAGATCTAAAACTGGTTTTTAGTTTCTTTCTGCAGTTGATTTAATTCCTGCAATTGTCCTTTACTTTCTTTCGTTTATGCACTTGTAATTTACAGTTTTCCAGATCTGTAACTCATATTTCCATATTATCTTCATATTACCACCTATATGGTCGGTTTCTTCATACCTTGGTGTTTCTGCATAATTTTGCTCTTCATACTTTACATATTCTTTGCTTTACATATAATCTTTAATGTTCGAGATTTTGCTTAGCTTCATATTCACTTATATCTCATTTCTCTTCTTAGTCAAATTCCTATACACCATAACCCTAACCTTCGAAATATTGTACTACCTTACGTATACACTATACGACGTTCTTTATTATCTCAAGCACTTCCATAAACACTAGGGTTTCCCCCTCCAGATCTAACCCCTTATGGTATATATATTATGTTATTTAAAGGGAAAATGCCACCAAAAACCTTGAACTATGTCCATTATGACAATTTTATCCTGAACTTTTTTTTGTACCATATACAACCACAAACTATGCCCATTGGGACAATTTTACCATAAACTTTTTTTTGTACTACTCAAAACCCTAAACTATGCTACTTGGGACAATTTTACCTTGGACTTTTTCTTGTGCCACAAAAAACCTTAAATTATGCCATTTGGGACACATTTATCTTAAATTTTTTAACTAAAGGGCATTTTTGTCTTTTCCTTCTTCTTTTTTTCTTCTTTTTTTTCCTCTTCCCCTCTGTTGGACCAGCAGAAGGGAGCCGGCGACGGCCACCCTCGCCGGCGGCAATGTCTGGCGAGGGTGGCCCACGCCGGGGAGGGTCGCCCCCGATCGAGGAGGGCCACCCTCGTCGGATCTGGCGAGGGAGGCCCTCCCCAGCGTCGGGCGAGGGTCACCCGAGTCGGGGGAGGGTCGCCCTCGCCAAATCCGGTGAGGGCGGCCCTCGCATGAGTTAAGCGAGGGTCGTCCGAGTCGGGGGAGGGTCGCCCTCGCCAGATCCGGCGAGGGCTGCCCTCTCGGATCTGGCAGGGGTGGCCCTTGCCTGGTCTCCCCAGCGAGGGCGGTCGGGAGCAACTCTCCCCGACGAGGGTTGCCCCTACCACAGGCGAGGGTGGCTATCGCCGACGCTGGCTCCCCCTCTACTGGTGGGGAAGAAAAAAAATTAAAAAGAAGAAGGAAAAGACAAAAATACCCTTCAGTTAAAAAATCTGGGGTAAATGTATCCCAAGTAACATAGTTCAGGATTTTTCGTGATACAAGAAAAAGTTTAAGGTAAAATTGTCCCAAGTGGCATAGTTTGGGATTTTTTATGGCACAAAAAAAAGTTCAGGATAAAATTGTCCCAAGAAGCATAGTTTGGGGTAACATATTTGTTGACAATTTTTGTGGAAAGGACTAGGTCTTGGGCTAGGAGGTGCTAAGGTTGCTTGGGATGATGTTTGTCTTCCCAAAAATGAAGGAGGTCTGGGGATTCGTCGGATCCGTGACAGTAATAAAGCGACTATGATCAAGCATATTTGGATTCTTTTTACTGACAAAGAATCCCTTTGGTGCAAATGGATCCATATGACACACCTCAAAAGGCAATATTTTTGGACCACAACGCCCCCGACCTTTTGTTCTTGGGCTTGGCGGAAAATACTTGCACTTAGAGAGGAAGCCCAAGGCTACTTCAGGTGGAGAATTGGGGATGGATCATCAACCTCTCTATGGTTCGACCCGTGGCTGGATATAGGTCCTCTCAGTTCGGTCTTCTCTGACACTCATATATATCAATTGGCACTCTAGAGACATGCTACAGTTGTTGACTTATTTACTTCGGATGGCCAGGATATTCTACAGGAAATTTCTTCAATGCAAGTCACGGTCCCTACATTGTCACATGTCTCGGATTCTTTCCATTGGACTATGCAGCTTTCTGGCTCCTTTTCTTCTGCGTCCGCCTAGGCAACTATCAGAAGGCAAGCCCTATCGATCCCATGGGCATCATTGGTGTGGAGTAACTCGATTGCCCCCTGGCACCAATTCCTCCTATGGCTCATCCCGGAATAGGCTCCCTACCCAGGTACTTCTGATGTCCTCTGGTAGATTGCCATCCGTGTATTGTGCTTTTTATAATACAAGGCCGAATTCCATAGAACACCTGTTTTTTGATTGTCATATTCCCAACTGCCTTGCTGATTTTTGGACTACGAAATGTAATCTCGTGTGGATTAACCGATCCTGGATGGAAACTATGCAATGGCTTATCACCACACTCTCGGGGAGTGGATTCTACATTGACATAGCTAGGTTCTCCTTTGGCGTACTTTGTTATGTCATTTGGAAAACCAGGAACGACCTTATATTTCGGTCCTCGAGCCTCTTTGTGCCATCAATGAAGCAACACCTCATCAAGGTAGTTAAAGATAAAGCCTTAACTCTTGGTATGGTCCCTGATTCCCCAAGACACAGGAGATTACAATGTAGTTGGGGCATAGATCCTATCATTTTTGGGTAGCTTGCTATGGAGGGTTTTATTAAACCACTCCTACTTGTTGTATTTTCCTTTGTGTGAACTTGCCCCCCCCCCCCCCACTCTGGCGACGTGTTGTCCCGTTGAGTATGGGTTGGAGCATTGACTCACTCCTTGTACATTTGTATGGTTGAAAATATTCTATAATACTTACTTTTACCAACAAAAAAAAAGTTCAGGATAAAATTGTCCCAATGGGCATAGTTTGGGGTTTTTGGTGTCATTTTCCCTTATTTAAAAGGGAAACTATATTGAAAGAAGCAAATCTAAGTGATACTATACAAATGATAAGTAATTTTCAGAGGATTCAACTGCAACTTTTGAAACAGTGAATTTTGTTCTCCGGCCTAAAATTTAAAAATAAAATAAAAAAAAGAGGGAAGGTTTAGTAGATATTGCCCTTTAAGCAATAGCAAAACAATAAAATAAAAGATATTGCTCTTTAAACGATAAGAGAATATTTAGTCAGGATTTTGTAGTGGATTAACACGTATTTGTGGAGAAAGGTTCATCGACCCTTGCCTCTTTTAATCGCAAGCAAGATAGTAGGAGGGATTTCTTGACGCGGAATTTTTATTGGTATCTATCAATATATAATTTGGATATACAATGCTTGGTTTTTATTTTATTTTTCTAATCTCATTCGGATGGATAGAGTTTGTATTAAAAAAGCAGCTTGACCAAGAAAAAATAATGTTAATACTGAAGAAAAGATGAACAGTTCAATTGAAGATGGTAGTGACGAAAGAGTCACGACCTCATATGGAACTTGCGTTGCCTTGCATTGTGACGAGGCTCATGCATTTTACTTACAATTATGCTAAAAAAGCGGGATTTTCCATTATTAGAGTTTTAAACTTGTATAAAAAAGAAAGACACTGAGGAAAAATCGTGGTTAAGTAATTTGCTTTGGAGATCATGGGTACAAGATTGAAAAGGAGATAGTTAAGTCAAGATTGGGAAAATATGTGGCGGGAAGTAACAAAAGGTTATGCTCAATCATAATCACGTGATTGATTTCGGAGAAATTGGAGTTGTACCATGATGCTAGGATTAGAACAGATAGATTGTTTCGTGCCTTACTCGTTGATGTAGGAGAGCGTGAGAAATTAAATTTTGAAAAATGTTAGAAACCATGGTACAAAGTGCAAAAGGTTGAAACTTTAAGAAGGAGATTAGCGAGTACTTTTCAATTATATTTTTCGATCATGCGATTAAAAAATTTCAATTTCTTTCTATCCAATGCTCGATTTGGATGGTGAACAAAGACAACACAATGTTTCTCGTACAAATACTAGGGTGATCGTCTTCCACTCATTTTCACCCCAACAAAACACACCTCCAAGCATGTGAATCATTTGGTTAGGCTTTTGAGGGTGTCGGTCCGGTCCCTAGTTTCCGAGGCAAGAAATTGGACTGGGCTAACTCTTTTTTTATTAATAATTTTTTAATTTCTTAATAAATCCTAAAGTAATAATAAATCTAGTATTTTTTCTTTTCGCTAAGTGATCGGTTTCATAAGATATGACTATTGGTGATATTCTTGATCACGGGACTATTCGATCCGA
The DNA here is from genome assembly GCA_014858505.1 of Corymbia citriodora subsp. variegata. Lineage (NCBI taxonomy): Eukaryota > Viridiplantae > Streptophyta > Magnoliopsida > Myrtales > Myrtaceae > Corymbia > Corymbia citriodora. Next base: position 1,931 of record MU090436.1, on the reverse strand, counting down.
TTCCTGATCCCAAAAATTAAAAACCGATCACCGCTGGGAAAAATGCTCGACAAGCCCGTTTCCAAAGAGAAAATCGAAATGCTTAGCTAGTAAACGGAACCGGGAAATTAACCGGGAACTAAAGAAAAAAAACCGGGGCTCCGAAGCCCGAAATCAGGCCCGGCCGGAGGACACGGGGTTCAAGCGGCCCGGGGAACGTGGATTCCGGGCCGGCGCGGGCTTTCGAACCTCCCCGCTAGCGGGAAGGAAGGAGAGGGCCCGAAACGGGGCGCCGTTTCGACGGCGATCTTACGGGCGCTGGAAGCGTGACACGTGTCCGCGAGCGAGTCATCGAGAACTTCCATCGCCGAACGAGCTAGAACCATCTTCTTCTTCCTCCTCCTCCATAAACCCCCAAAACCCCCGCGGCATCTCCACCGCCTCGAGCTGTTACGCGCCGCCGCCGCCGTCTCCTCCTTCTTCTCCTCCTTCTTCTCCTCCTCCTCCTCCTCTCCTCCTCCTACCTCCGCCGGCTCGGCATTTCCGGTGCTGTCTCCGGCTGCTTCCGTTTCTGGTCGAGCTCTCCGGTTGATCGGCCGACTACCCCGGGGTCATGGCCGCCGTGGCGCTCCTCCGCGCGGCGCGACGACGCGGCGCCGCCTCCATTTCCCCGTGCGCCGCCGCCGCGTGCAAATCGGTGCGTCTCTCGAGTTCTCTTCCTGCTTGGCTTCTCGTTTCTCGTGCTCTGTTTTTCTGTGATTTTTTTTCTGCCGTTAGCTGGGTGAGGCTCGATCGCGTCGAATCCGATTTGATGAGCTTGAATTTTGAGCGGAATTGTGGTTCTCCGGCGGTCTTTTTGTGGCCCGGTTGAAAATTCGGCGGTAGAGTGGATTTTTTTTTTGGGTTGATGTTCATGCTTTTTCTGTTTTGTTGATGAGTATCTGGGTGCTATTCGAGGTGATTGCTTCTAAAGCTGGTTGAGCCTACTTCGCATTTTTTCACGGATTGGGATTTGAAAATCGTGATAGAAAAGGGTGATGGATGTGAAGGAGACCGCTTTTAGCTGTTTTCTGATAGAAACTGGAACGATTGCTTGAACTGGTGCTAGAAGACACGTGAAAGTGGCTTCCTTTTGGTTAATATGCGAAAAAATTCACTTCCACAGTTCATGGTCGGGTGAAACTAGATAGGTTTTCCAACAACTGGGGCTCTATGTCTTTTGTTTCCATTGTTTTTTCCTTCACCTTAGTAAGTCTTGGTGGTGGTAGCTTAGGAAGTTTGATGATTTTTTATGGGTAAACTGTAGCATGTAGAATTGGTTACTTACACTCTGTTCCTTTCTCCCCTGTGGTACTTTTATCTCTATTGAACATTTCTGCTTTCGTTACTCTGTGCTGGATGATCTTGATATATTAAATGTGGAATTTGTAACTTTTGAGAGAACTGGAAGATGGATATGATAATTGTGGACATGATTCTAGCACCAGTGCAAAATGCTGAACCTTACATGAATCTTCTCTCAACTTTTGCTAGAAATCCAGTTTTGATGTCTGATTTTTGCAGCTGACTGGCAATGGAAAGTCGTCGTGGCCAGGTTCTTATCTGGGTCAGAGTTGGGGCAGTCTATGCAGGCCATTTAGGTAGACAGATTTTTCTTTTTTTCTTTTTTTATGTAATTTGTTGTGTCTCAACTGCTGATTATTGCTCATAATGCATAATGGTGTATGTGTTTTCCTTTATTCAGTTCAAAACCTGCTGGGAATGATGTGGTAGGTATTGACTTGGGTACTACCAACTCCTGTGTTGCTGTCATGGAGGGAAAGGTGAGAGGGAATGATGCTCTACTATGCTATTCATTTGAGGTTTCGCTGCTCTTGGTCAGTTCCAAGTTCTGGAGTAGTTTTGCTAATCTTAGTTTGATCTTTTGCAGAATCCAAAAGTTATTGAAAATT